>DF369054.1:3287-8287 GCA_000787875.1 Solanum virginianum
ACATCGGGGACTTCACCAACCCCTTGCCTCCCATGTAGAGCATAAAAGTGATTATGCCTTGGGGCATCACCTTGAGGACCACCTCTACCCAATGGGATCATATTTGCACCCTAAACTTTGCCACGGTTCCTTGGACAATCCATCCTCTTGTGACCAAGCTCCCCACAATTAAAACATGCATTGGAACCCTTCAAACATGGGCCCCTATAATACCTTCCACATTATGGAACACATCATTGGGAACCATTGCACCCATACATTAAGGACTAGGGACGTCATTGGCAAACCCCCTATTAGTAGCATGAGGAGGCCTTTGGCCTTATTGATATCTAGCACCCTTTCGAAACCCACCCTCAAAATAAGCTCTCTTGGCCTCATAGACCCTCCTCTTTCTCAACTTTTCTTCTTTCATTTGCTCAGCATATGTCATCAACTGAGGCAAGTCCATGTCACTAATAAGCATTGCGGATCAGCACTCTTCACTTACCAAATCGGAGATCCCCATAACAAACTTGTTCATCCTCGACCTAGAATTGGCCACCAAGTGAGGAGCATACTTTGAGAGTTGATTAAATTTGAGGGCATACTCCCTCACACTCATTCCACCTTGTTTCAAATTCATAAACTCAACCAACTTTGCTTCCCTAAGCTCAAGAGGGAAGAACCGATTAAGGAAGGCCAATTTAAATTCCTCCCAAAGCACCACATAGCCATTACCCATCTCACCTTTCGATTGATCAAACCAAATTTGGGCCACCCCTTTGAGTTGCTACGCCGCCAACTCCACCTTCTTATTTGGCCCAATACCTATGATCGACAAAATTTTGTAGATTTCATTAATAAACTTTTGTGGATCCTCATCCACTTTTGATCCATGGAAAACAGAAGGATTTGTCCTCATGAAATCCCTTACCCTAGCTCCCGAGATAGTATCATAAGGGGCTTGGGCCCCTTGTTAGACTTGGTTGACCACTACTTGGGCAAGCATTGTAAGAGCATCCTGGAGCTCACCATTGGTAGTTTGCTCCTCGGCAGTTTAGGCACGTCGTCCTCTAGTATTCGGTATAATCTAGCATAGCAAAGAACAATTGTTAGGGGGTCAATACTTATCACAACTCTATAGCACAACTTAGGACATGAAGAAGGGAAACATTTGCTAGAATACCTCATAGCCTCCTATTCATAATCATGGCGCGCTTCACAACTATGAATAAGACTCTAATCGATGCTGGTGTATTGAACTCGGAGGATCTATCAACCTAGTGCTCTGATACCAAGTTTATCACGACCCAAGCCTTGGTCCTAGACGTAACACGGTGAATGGGGAACCCAAAAAGACTCCAAACAAGCCTCTTAGCATATCGTCACACATCCTTGGTTGCGGAAGAATACAAAGATATATACAAATAAAAGTAAAGGAAATAAGACTAAGGAAAAAACTTCAACAGGACTAAGGAGGGAAACTTGCATAACCATCAAAGTCAAAAGTCAAGAGTCAAGCTTAAACATAGTATACACCTAGTCCAACATACACCTCTAAAATATAGAAAGAGCGAGGGCCAAGACAAGATACCAGGCTCACCCTCATAGTCAAATGTAAAATAAGATAATATCTTAAAACATAGATAATAGGGAAAGACATAAAATGAAGTCCCCAAAATGAAGGACTCACCAACAACTCGAAAAGCACCGTCTAACTATGTAGGGGAGGAGGATGATCAACTTAGGCACTGGTTTCTACATGCTGATATCATGGAGGCAAGAGTATGTGTTAGTACGTTTGAATGTACTTAGTATGTAGGATGCAATGCAACAATAAACAAGCATCATAATCGAAATGCATACGTTAGACAATAGGCATAGTATTGCAATATGACATGTATAATCGATGCATAAGTAAAACATCTAGGATAAATCATGCTTATATAAGATATCATATGTGTAGAAGAGACCAAGCTAGAATTCCAACTTTAGATGGGAGATGTTTTTCACACTCGGACACCCTAGTAGCAAGGTACTACACCCCCTGTATGGTTGATATCGTTCATACCCGGATACCCTAGTGGCAAAGTACTACACCGCTTACATGGTTGATGCTATTCAAACCCGAACACCCTGGTGGCAAGGTACTACACCCCTCACATGGTTGATGCCATTCACACCCGGACACCCTGGTGACAAGGTACTCACCCCTCACATGGTCGTCCAAGCACTTATGCCCCCCGGACTGGACATTGTCTAATACAACATATTACATAAAACATATATATATATATATATATATATATATATATATCATGTCCATAAGCTCATTTCATCAGTAAAACATCATAAATATCAGATCTCATGCTTTGAACCTTTAATTCCTCAATAAACCATAACCAAACATTTTATCAAACACTTGGCGGGTGTGTAATGGGTGTAAAATAGCATTCAATTTAGAGATGAAATCATCTAGGAAAATCAGTAACTGGGCATTTTATAAAACACTTAGTGGGTGTGTCATGGGTGTAAAAGAGCATACAATTTAGAGATGAAATAATATAGGAAAATTAGTGGTAAAACCTTTAATGAACACTTCACAACATCCCCAAAACATTCACATCAAAACCCCTCATCAATTCCAACATTAGATCCAAGATTTGGATTGGTCTTGAGTTTGGGACTTGAATTTAGGAGTAGAAATGAGTCCAAGTGTTTGGGAAAATATTGGGGAATTTTTTTAGGTGATATGAGGGTGAAATAAGGCTAAGTATAGGTGAAAATACGTTTGGAAAAACTTATATCCAATACTTAGAAAAATCTGGCCAAACTAGGAAAAGACAGTGCAGGAAAAACCTCTCCAGGTCATAGAGAGATCGCAGACCGTCTCTGGAAATTGCACCAAGTGCAAATTTCATAATTTGATTCCTTTGCTTTAAAATTGAGATTAGACCCTTGTCACCCTAATTTGGACACCTTGAACCAGAATATGATGTCAGATTTTCGAAATTCCAAATAGATTTTTAGATATATGGAAAATAAGATTCTGGGCACTTTCGTGGCATATTTTTGGGAACATTTTGGGGTCATTTCAAGGGACCCAATCGGTGTACAAGCATAGATATTAGGGCCTTACACCCGCATACAATACTATGTCTCAGTCCAATGATAGTTGTGGTTTCGACCTACTTGTGTTTCATTAGTTAGTATCATTACACACCACTTAGGTTGGATCAGTTGGGGTTTAGTGATTCTCCAGACGACCACTACTTGGGCAAGCATTGTATTAGTTAGTATCATTACACACCACTTAGGTTGGATCAGTTGGGGTTTAGTGATTCTCCAGACATGCTTACTCAGTGATCAGAGTTTAGATTTGCTACATTTACTGTTATTCTCTATATTTGAGCCTTCTGTATTTATTGTACTTCACTCGATCGGCCGATGATGCCTACTGGGTGCTTGTTATCGGACTCACCCCTACATTTTTGCATCTTCCCATGGTGCAGGTCCAGGTACTAGCCACAGTCGGGGAGTTAGGGGTTCACAGGCGATTCAGGAGACATTGGTGAGCATCAACAGTTCTAGATATTCTGCAGTCTCCTTCTGTTTTGACAGCCGTCTTTGTATTTAGACACTGACCTTGTATATGTAGTTTGGATTGTATTTGTAGATGGTCCTTCTGGTTATATACGTAGATATGTATATTTTATCTTAAGTCTATAGTAGCTTTGTACAGTTGATTTCCAGGTTCTGGGTAGGTTTCAGTTATGTATATTATGGTTTTGGCTATGATTTGACTAGAGATCCATAGCAGGTACCCTATGGCTTGGGTAATTGACTTGCCTATAAGTGGGATCTAACAGGCGTCATCATGACCGAGATGGGGTCGTGACATATAGTTTATTAGAAGCAAATTAATATGTAGGATCAAACTAGACTAGTTAAAAGTTTTTCTATATCTACTAGCTAGATGAAAAGATTTAAAGTAAACTAGATAGATAGCATGATATTTTCACCACTGCTAAATTCCTGCACTAACGAGTAAATCTCTTTTTGTGACAGATTTTAATTCTAAAATAAATACGCTACTAAAAAATTATTATATAACTCACTGGATAACAGAAGAAGGGGAACAAGGAACATTCACCAGACTATTACTAATTTATTATATTATTATTATTATTAGTGTCAATATATATTTCTATTATATAGAAATGTGAAGACATGGATGATCAATGACAATTTTAAAAATATGACTACATTTCAGGGCAAAAAAATAGTTAAACAGTTTAATATTAGAAATATAAATCTAGAAACATCTTTCTTTTTCCATTTTTCTTTTCTATCTATTAATATATATTATTTCGATCTATTATATAGAAGAGCATGGAAGGACAACCATCTTATTTTCTTACCAATTGTCTCTAAACATGTGTAATAAATGTGGACCTATTAAATATCTATATATCCTTTCAATTTTATTAAGTTTTTATTTATAAATTTAAATGCTTAACTATTATCAACTCTATCCATATTTTGTGAACCCCATTTGTCATTACAATCTTCACTATATTTCTTACTTGCACTATTTAAAATCCAAGTAGCTTTTTCAATACAAATTCTTAAATGTTTAAACTATAGAAATCATCTTTTTGAAAATTTTATAACTAAAAAGTTCAACTTTATCAATTTTTAAAAAGCCAAAAATATAATTTTTTTGAAATATATTTGCTTCATATAATTTTTTTTGAATATATTTGCTTCATTCTAAAGTACTCGTCACAATTTTTTTTAGATTCAAATTATGTAAAATTTTAATAACATTTAAATATATATATGTTTTCATCATATTTATATGAGAAAAAATTATCACCGATATTACTCTCCATATAGTTTAAAAAATTTGAATAGATTATAAGTTAATTTATTCAAATTTATCTTTAAAAATTAATTAGATTGACTCTCCAAAAAAAAAAAGACAGAAACAAGAAAACAATTTTAGAATGAAGAGAGTA
>DF369054.1:13287-17468 GCA_000787875.1 Solanum virginianum
GTCCAAAATTTCAAAAGCCTCCACAAATTAAGCCCTTCTTTATTCTTGTATGCACATACCTTTTCCTGCTGCAACCAACATATTCCTTCCCTCAAATCTCTTCCATGTAGTTTTTGTTCTTCAGTTTTCATCTCCAGGTCTGTGTAGATCGTTCTTTGATCTACAGTTTAAATATGGATTTGCGGTGTTTATGTTATGGTCTGGCAATTGACCATCTGAACGGTGTGACGGTTCTATATTCATCGACTGTAGCCGCTAGTTGACAAAGAGATGGTAGATTTGATGCTTTCATGTCGGTTTGGGGGAGATGAACTTTAGATCTGTGGAGGTTGGAGCTATGCTTTCAGCATCCAAAACGTACATACGAATTCAACCGAACTACGGCGGTCAGCAAAATATGCTTATAGTGTATCTATGAGATCGAGTATAGAATTCTGTTTACTCACTTTAAATTGGATTCAACTGAGCTTTGTCGGTGAGCTAAATATGCTTATTGTGTTTGTTTTTGCTTGAACACTCATTGATTATATGCTAATTCATTTTACATGTTGCAGATCTGAATGGAGATTGACGGGTTATTCCATTAGTGTCTCGAATCGAAGAGTTTGGACTGGGTATCATTAATTGAAGTTGAAAACATCGAGCATGATGGGTGTATCTAAGGTTACAAAAGCTTCATTTGATGTTTATAATTATTAGAATATTTCATTTGTGTTGTGTATTATTTATACATGCAGATACATGAGAGGATGAAGATTAAGTGACGATGTGAGGTATGAGTAAAAAAAAGTAAGCTATTTACTATTCATGTTACCAGGCCTTTGCCATGTTGGGTGCGCTCGCACAGTAGGTCAAAAGTACCTAATAAGTTTTTTTTTGTTTTTGGGAGGAGAGGCACGGGGTTTTGCCTGGATCTCCTCTCTGGTATCTCATGTCATTTTTATTTTTCATCTCCTGCTCCTACACCCAATTATATCTACATCCCATAGGGTACTTATGTATTCAGATTAGTTGTCTTAATTATCACTTGTACACTAATTAATATTCATAATACTTCCAACTGATAGTCCTGGATTTGTTTACACAAGCTGAATTACTCAAGAAGCTAACCTTTTATCTCAAATAATGTATCTACCTTTTTATGGAAGTATATCTGAACTACTTGGAAAAATATTTGTGCAAGTATCCATCACAATGGCCTCCATGATAACATAAATGCATCCATGATATGATTTTAAAAAATTTATGATGACTTAACACTCCCTTTACTCCGACAGCATCTAGGGTTCCTCGAACAATGTGATATCTCACACCGGGTAAATCCTTAACCCTTCCCCCTATCGAGAATTCCAGTATTGTATATATGATGACTTAACACTCCCTTGGGTTAATTTATGTGACACATTTATGTTTGTGAATGTCACTTCATTATAATTAAAAAATATCTTAACCTGAAGGTTTTTATAAGTCCTTTCCCCCTAAGCATTGTGCCTAATTGAACTTTTGTCGCCTAATAGTTGATGGTTCTCTAATCTACTACTACCTCATTTGACCTACTTTTTTTAAATCTCTTTGAAAAATAATGACATTTTCTTTTATCTAATATTTTAATTTTAATTTTCCACGGTTCGAGATTATAAGATTACATTATATTTTGATACACTTAATTTAGAATAAATAAATTCAATTAATTTAGAATAAATAAATTGAGAAGTTTGTTTGATTTTTGTAAACTCCATGCTCATTTAAATCAGGTCATTCTTTATAAATTGCAGTGAGTATTTTCCAACACATGTATATAATATATAAATATATTTAATCATGAAACTTTTGGGAAATAATTGTACTTGAAACACATCACCTATTTGCGGTAGTTGTATTAGTCTGAATTCTTTATCTGTAAGCTTCTAGATAATAATTGATCAGCCGTTACCATATCCAGTGTTTCAAGGATTAATTTTTATTTTCTATTTACTTAATGCACTTGCTTGATTCTTTGTTATATTCACTTGTCTCTTTTAATATTTAGAAATATCTTCATTGTTGATGGCTTGATTGTTTTCAAGTATCATCTTATTAGATATCTTAATGAGGAACTTATTTATTCTCCCAATTAGTGATGTAATTACTCCAATCTATTGGAGATTCTTCTTATGGCTCTCTTATTATAGCCCGCCCTATGGGAATGTATCTTTTTAGGTAGGTGTTAGGATTTCTATTGTAAAAACTACAAAGTGTACTAGTTAGATCTTGAGATGGTAGCGTGTTGTGTAACAATTTTGAGTAGCATTGATGCTGGTTGAAGTTTCAACTTGGTTCTTGATGACTGATGCATGTTCTAGCTAATACATCTGAATCTTTATTGAACTGAGGTCGTCCGGTAATGTTTGAACTGCTACTATGGAAGTTGAAGACTAGCAATTCATGGTCACTCGTTCTTGTGACAAATCTTAAAATACTTTGGCAATATTTCATTACTTTGTGTCTTTCCTCTATTTTGAGGATGATTTTGTTACACTCAATCTTCTTGCAGTTGTGTGATGTTGTGCTTTATGAAGTCAACAGAAAGAACCAAGGCTGGTTACATATGCCTTTTATCTAATGGTTGGTCGTCATTGTGTACCTAATTTGCTGGAGGAACTTCAAGAACAACTGTTGTCCTTGTCACAGTTGGTGCTGTAAATGTTTTTCCAAAATATTTGCTTTCAAAAACCCAAATAGAAGGTTCACAGTTTCTTTTACTTTTCTTGAGGTAGTAAGTTTGCTTATCTACCCGATGTATTTGGGTTCTTTTTGCATTTTTGTTTTGTTTCGAAGTTGTGCTTATTGAAATTGAATTTATTCTATGTCCTGAAGGACATGATTTTATTTGCTATGGTGTGCTTCGTATATCTTTCTGATAACACATTGAACAGTTTTTATAGAGACCAGCTGGTGCGTTAAACTTTCTACTGTTGTGAAGATTTGTTGCTCGGCAGTGATCTTAATGTTCAGGTGTTCATTTTTAATACTACAGAGATTAATTTGTGTTAAAAGTGTTGGTGCAAAATTTTGTTTTTGCTATGTACTTTTTTTTATTACTAGTCTTTGGGAAAGTGCTTCGCATGTTTATCCCAAAATATTTAATACAATTTTTGCATTGCATATGAAAATTTTCAAAATGAGATATATATTATTGAATTTTCTTTGTACTATGGAAAAAAAAAACATAAGGAAAAAGAACCTCATATGTTAAGGTTTAAAAATTTTGCATACTACTTTAATGACATATCTAATGGTGTAATTGGAAGAAAAAAATACATATTTGAACATATATGAATATGCATATAATAAAAGTATTTATCACGTATAATTGAATATTATGCATAACAAATAAAAAAATAAACTAATACATATATTTAAACACATAATGATCAACCCAAAGAAGTCACAAAATCTTCTTTTGACTCAAACACATGAATATTAATGAAATTAAATTTATAAAGGGTGATGATTGTAGTAATTATTGCAGAGTATAAAAAGCAAAATGCAATATCATTTGTAATGAAAATATGAGTATAACAATCTGTCACGCCCCGAGCCTACATCCTAGACGTAACTGACACTCAGAACCATTGCTGGTTCCAAGCGTACCACTTGGCCTGAATACTTACTTGGAAGGCTAAAATAATAGTGGAAAGGCTTTAAATAAACAACATAAAGCTACTAAACTTGGTTAAATAAACTGAAAAAGGAAATAGTTCAACTGTGAAATCAATCAACCAGAATTGAAGAATCTAACACATAGTCTATGGAACCTCTACTAGAATAGTTTGAAAGGACTACCGGGATAGGTCCCAAGTAGCCATAACTGGAAATAAATGCTTAAAGGAAAACATAAACAACTCCAAGCTTCACATTGAGAAGAGGCCTCACCGGTATCTAGAAGTTGTTCGATCCTCAACAAAGCGGCTGCTGAGGGACTCTGTCACCTGCGTCTCCATCATAAAATGATATAGGTCCTAAGGACATTAGTACGTGGAATGTACGATATGTAAGATGGCCAAAAAATAAAACTTAGGGTGATGCAATATTTCAAAGTACATAATTGTCACGTCCCAGTTTATGGGCCGTGACTGACACCCATTTAGGTGTCCAGAACATAAGCCAAAACAGAGTCCAGAATAAATTACTATTCATTT
>DF369053.1:0-11543 GCA_000787875.1 Solanum virginianum
AAAAAAAAAAGGAGATCCTTATTAAAATATTTGATCAACTTTATTCTTTTTAGCTTATATAAATAAATTATACACTAATTTATATATACTATATATTTGTCAACTATTTTTAATTTAAATGGTTGTAGTGGCCATTTAATTTAATTCATCAACGACAACAAAAAAATTGTGTCGTATCTTTGTCTAACAAGTATTAAATGTTGACCTGCAAAAATGATAAATAATTAACTTTAACATGTTAAACTACATTTATAAAAATAAATTAATTTTAAAATATGCTTTTAGCTGATTAAGTTTTTAAATTATTGTAATGTCCAAGACTATCACTCGAAATATTTTTATGCTCCATAATTGGTGTAAAATTGTTTACACTCCCCAAATATAATAAGAATAAATGGGTAAAATATTCTCTTTTTGGAAAATTACAAATAAAAATAAAAATAAAAATAATAACAATAATAATAGCAGAGCACCACTCAGATTTGACAATTGGGAAATGATAGATTTCACATATTTACGTTTGAAGTTCATTAAACAATATAATATGATCGAAAAAACATAATATAATATAAGAAATATAGATTGCTTATATAGTGTAAGACATATCAATAGGAAATCACTATTATTTGGCTTATTCTCTTATTTAATAAGCGACTAATGGGCTAAGTTGAGCAACTTAGAATTGTCGTATCTATTTCAGTTGTTTGAAGCAAACATGTAACTATAATATATCTGTTTAATTTTATCGTTACTATTAATATATGTTGAACTCATGTAACGCACAACCTTAAATACTAGTACTATAATAAAAAATCAAATTTATGGGAAAGAAATACACTAGAAACTTTTGAAAAGATTACAAATTAATGAATTGTGGCAATTGAACCTAAAACACAAATTAGGCTTAGAAAGGTACTATTAATACAACAATAATATACAAAAAATCATAAATCGAGTATAAAAAAAATATAGCATATACAAACTTTATTCTACTTTATAAAAATAGAGAGAATAGATATACTAAATTTTAGGCTTAAAATAAAGATTTTTTTCCAAATTGTTTGAAAAAGAAATTAATATTAAAATAAAAGCAAAATCATAATAAAATAATGTAAAATTTAAAAAGTGCATAACACACAGAAAAAGAACTAATAATAATAATAGTTATAATAACAATAACAATAATAATAATGTGCGATAATCAATAAATTTAAAAAGTAGAAATGATAATAAAATTAGGTTAAAAATAAGAAACTACGAAAATTAAGACAGTGCTAAATGCTAATACATCCGGCAGAAAATCAGACACAAACCTCACAAATTTGTTAATCTAATTAAAGAAAGGCAAAATTAAACAAAAATTAAAGAAAATGATAGTGACACAAAAACTATAATTAATGCTCAATTTGCTAATCAAATTCACTGCTAAACAGCTTTAATAAATTTCTTTTCAGAGAAAGCAAAAAAAATACAATTGTTGTGAATGTTCGGCGAAAGATTCTATTTGTCAAATATATGAGGATTGGACTGAAAATAACAGATATCAATTCAACAGTAATTATTGATCATTTTTCTTTACTGTTCTCTTTATTCATTTTTAGTTATCCCTTATTTACTTAATACGTGAATTAAATAATAAATGGTGAAATAATTTTATGAAATTACTCTTTAAAAATAATAAATATAACGTCTTAAAAAATATAATAGAGAAATAATTATAACTAATGGTAAAAATAAAATTAAAAATTAAACATAAAATTATTTCTTAATTTTATAAAATAAATAAATATTATTAAATATCTCAAAATAATATAGGAGAGAAGTAAAGATAGACATAAAAAGTATTATTTGTCAAATATATGAGATGCATATGGATTATGGACAGAGAATCAGACAGTTGTGGTCCATGCATATATATGGTAAGGCAAAATAGGAATTATTTGGAAGATTTTATTTTTCTAAAGTTTCATATTTGTAAGTATTTATTCTACTTTTTTTTACCTATTTAAATTATTACTGTCTTTTTATTAAAAACACACTTCAATGTCGAGTCACAACTAAAAAATGTTCACATTTTCATTTGCCTATTCAATTTTTACGCTAAATGTATAAATACTAGACATTGGTGCTCGTGTTCGCGTGGGTCCAATGATTTTTATTTTTTTATTTTTATTTAAGTGATATAGATAAAATTTTGAGAATTAACTAAAAATATTGTGATGTAACATATTTTTTAAAAATATTTCAAGTTATTAATTATCATGATTAGTATCATTTTTTAATACTAAAAATAAAACAAACAAACGACAATAGATGAATTAAAGAAATTACCGGTATACCCTTAAGCTGCTCAGGTAGATATATCTGCCTGCTGCCTGCTTGAGCAGCTTCAATTATCATGATCAGCAATATTTTTTAAACACTAAAAATAAGAAAATTATGAATATATCCTCAAGCTGCCTAATCAGACATGTCAACCTGCTACCTGTTTGAGCAGATTTAATTATCACAATTAGCAGCATTTTTAACATAAAAGATGACATAAACAAATTACGACAGAAAAATCATAAAAAATTATGAACATACCTCAAGCTGCTTAAGCAGTCATATCGACTTGCTGTCTGCTTGAGCAACTTTAGTCATCATGATTAACAGTATTTTTAAACACTAAAAATAAGACAAAAGTTACAACAGAAGATCCATAAAAAATTACGGATGCACCCTCAGACTAGTCAAGCTGGATGTCGACCCGCTGCCTGCTTGAGCGGCTTAATTATCATGATTAACAATATTTTTAACACTAAAAATAAGGCAAACAAGTTACAACAGAAGAACTATAAAAAATTACGAATATATCCTCAAGCTGCTCAAGCAGGCATGTCGATCTGCTGCCTGCTTGAGCAGCTGCAATCGGAAGTTACCGAAGTAGCCCTGGGCAGCAAGCTGGCATGTCGATGGCCAACTACTTCCCTTGGCTCTTCTATTATATAGTTATATTATCTCTAATTATTCGCATCAACCGCATGTAAAAAATATATGATATTTTACAGCATATTTATACAATTACATTCAATAATTAAAGAAGATACATTTTATATGATTGATTGAACTACCTCATAGAACTTCTTGAGATACTCCAATTAAAAATACGACTTAGTTTGAATTTTTAAATAAAATATTTTAATGTCGTGACAAATTAAAAAATGTGATTATCTATTAAGCCCAAAGACATTCCAATCACACAATCACACTCATAATTAGGGACGGAGTCAACGTATAGAGAGGGGGTTTATTCGAATTCTTTTTGGTGAGAAATTACATTATTTATATAAGGTTAAAATAAATTTTTATGTATATATAATATATATTGAATCACTTTTTATTAGTTTGTATTTTTACTTCTTCAAATATTAAAATTTTTAATTAAAATTCTGTCTCCGTCATGTATATAAGTTTTTGTCTTCTCGACCGAGGAAGTACATGTGGGCGTGTCAATAATTTGCGGGCCCGTTAAATGTGATTAGCACATGCTTTTTCCCTTAATGAATAAGGTTCAAATGAATTTGTAAATATTTTATGTAGATATTTTGAAGAATTAATTTATTTTATCCATTTCATATAAATTATTTGGTTCCGTATTAAAAATATTTATTTTTACTAATAAAAATATATATTCATATTTTTAAAAATTCTATTATTTTGAATGGTCACGTGATATATCCTATGAGATATAGGGAGATTCTACCACTGTTTAATCACTTTCAAGTCATGCATTTATTCTAATTTCTCTGCTACTCCTTTTGGTCTTATTAGCTCATCAACAACACACCTCTACAGTCTAGCCATAACAATATACTAATATTATTTTTTTACAGATCATTTGGTTGGAAATAAATTATTTTGATATTAATTATTTTAAAGTAAATTTATTTTACTATGTATATTGAATAATTTATTTCATTACTAAAAAATTATTTGGTGTGGAATATAAGGTATAATAATTTTAATGATAAAATGCATGACTATTTTATCGTTTAGCAAGAGGTATTAGGCAATCATAAGATTATTTATCCCATCATTTATATCTTATTAACATGATAAATTATCCCATATACATGGTGAAATGACTTAACTCAAGATAAATTATTCTGAGATAATTAATACCGAAATAATTTTTCACAATAAAACGACGTCTAAGGTATAAATGATGGGATAACTAATTTCAAAACTATCTACTATCTGGTACTCCATCCTTTTAAAAAATAATAATCTAATTTGACTTGACACGGAATTTAATATAAAAAAGAAAAATTTTTAACCTTGTGGTTCTAGATTAAAATTATGTTAAATGTACCAAAATGCCCTTTAATTTTGTGGCTTTAAACATGTCACCTAGAAAATTGAAATTAAAATTTCGTCAAAAATATAAATAAGTCATTCTTTTTTAAATAGACCAAAAAAAAGTATGTCATTCTTTTTTAAACGAAGGGAGTACGTTCAACCAAATGCAGGATCAAATTGTATGTCCTATATTTTTGTCTTTAGAATTATAATACCTTATAAATAAATAATTTATTTAAATTACTTTTATAATGAGTTATTTATCTTTTCATAAGTTCATATTTAAATTTTATTTTTTTAATAATATTTATTATCAGATAAAGTATATACTTTGATCACGAGCAAAGGATGTAGAATCACACTAATAAATTGAAAAGGAGGAGTTTATATATTTCAGGGAATTGCGTGTCACATGCTTAATGTTATTTTTAATTAAGCAATCATAACAAATCCCAAAAAAAAGTATCCAACATTGACGTGAGACAAACACTATAATATGAAGTACAAATCACCATTCTAATCTTTGCCATTATTTGCTTGAAAGCTATTTATAATCTTTTCATTTTCTCATTAAAAAAGTAATTTAAAAAGGTGTACCTGTCATTAGGTAGGTCTAAAACCACGTTACACGCAACAAGATAATTAATCATAAGGATCAAAATGAGAAAATCAGCGGAAGTCTTGTAGTTACTGGAATACTAGCTTATATTTAGACTCGAGCAATATGAGGTACGTGAAATTTTATGTGAATCAACGAGGATCATTTAAGACTCGAATATCGATAAAGTAATGTATATCATGAAAATCAAATGAAAAAAATCTTATATAAATCTCAACATTTTAAGTTTTAATACGTAGATCAAATGATATAGTATGAGCAAACGTAAATTGCTTAGTTCATAGTAATTCATAGTTATAAGTTGTACGATTAATCAAATTAAAGTAATACAAATTAGACGCAAGATTTCGAATAGAAAATTTGTAATATAAAATATAATAGGCAAATTGACTTATGTTTTTAATAGGAGAAGATTTGATCAAATTAGTCAGATTACGTATTAATATATGTCATTAAGGCGATAACTTTAGGATCAATTCTGACATGATGAACCAAACATTAAAATTGAAACAAAAAAATTACGAAAATACTGGACAAAATTGCTGCCATAAGTTTTTAATAATAAAGCTACTGTTATAAATAAAGTTTCTTGGCTGTTATCATTAATTAGCTCTTCCATATTTTTCTTTACTACACCAAAGTTTGTACTGATGAAATGAGAGTTAATTAGTACTTTCTCGTTTTTAATAAGAGGTTTCAGGTTTGAGTTCACAATGTGAAATTATTTCTTATAGAAAGTATTTCCTTTCTACAATGATAAAATAGTTTCTCTATATCTCTTGAAGCATAGTTAGAATTAGCTATGTCAAGTGCTTGAAATCTAAACCTATCAAATTTGATTGATTTAATCGGCAGTAAAATTGTTGCTTAGTGAATTGAGTACATAACTCAATTGTTACAACAAAGGAAAAAGAGTGAAGCTTAATTCCTTGATTGCAAAAGTTTATAACAATAATACTCCGAAAATAATAAAGTTGAGTTGAAATCATGTTTGGTGCGGATGGTGGCACACTGTTTTAAAGCATGAGACAATATTTGTGACATCAAAATCATGGATAAATCCACTAACAAATAGTGATGTTCACATGTTCCTTTCAGGGTTTATTCCTTTTATTCTTTTCTATGAAACTTTTTGTACGCTAGCCAAAGTTTTTAGAAGATAAGTTAGCACACAGAGCAAAGCTTTTGTTTTTATCCATCCGATTTAGAAAATAGATACTGTATCATATGCATCCAACAATTTTATGAATTATCATATATTTAACTCTGTCATGTTTTAGACAAACCCCTGCTAGAGGTTTTTTTTTTCTTTTTTTCAGAAAAAAAAATTCATTCTTATGCATCTAAAATAAGATGAAAATTCAGATAATCAATCAAATAAGCTATTAATCCCCGTTTTACTTTTTGCATGTACCTACCCTACATTTGTACGGTAATAAATACTCCATGAGAAACACATGTAGTAAGGTCATAATCAAGTTAATTTGACTATATTAAAAGGGTTCTTGTGTGGTCCTCTCTTCACATTATCTCTATTTTCGTGCGATGGAAACAGTCTGGCAAATTAATTAAGATTTTTCATGTTTTCTCTGAGATACTTTTTTCGGTTCTTTTATAAGATATATAAAAGTAATATTTGAGATTTGTTTCAAGCGGCTTTCATAGCTCAGTTGGTTAGAGCACCCGTTTAGTAAGCGGGAGGTCTTGAGTTCGACTCTCAATGAAAGCATTATTTTTGTTTCATTCCTTCTAAAAAGTGCAGAAGAAAGAATTTCCACAAACTATATTGTAAAAAGAGATGAATATTTTTTTTTTCATTCCTTCTAAAAGATCTTACTAAGTGCAGAAGAAAGAATTTTAACAAACTATATTGACAAAAAAAGAGAATAAATTTGAATGACCTTTTTAGTGAAAATTTTGGCTTTATCACCGCCCAAAAGATTAATTCTGGATGAAAATGCAAATGTTTCTGTATTTTATCTGATACATCCCAACTTTGTGCATAAAATACAACCATCAAGGTACCGGTTTTGCATTCTTTAGTAACAGCAGATATAATTGCTCTAGTTTACCCCAATGGCTATCCTTGACTGGCTTCATATCAGCTAAACAATAGTAGCTATAACAAAAGTTCAAATTTCACAAGATTCTTTGCAAAAAATTACACACAACTCTTCTATTACTCGGTACTCGGCCACGAAAATATGAATCACAAGCATCACTTATGAGGTGAACCAATGAAACACACACCACTCTTCCTACCTACAAGGAAAGAGAAGTGATTTTTGATTTCTATGAAGATTTATATGTTGAAAATGAATCCGGGAGGCCCACAACCTCTTTTGAGGGTCTGGGTGGCCTAAGCACAGATGGAAAACTGGTCTAGAACAAGCTTTCAAAGGAGGAGTGGTTTTCAACCCTATCAATTCTTGTGCTCCTGATAAAAGCTTAGAAGAGACTTACTTCGGGAGGCAATAGTAAGGACCACAAAGTCCACCTTGTAAAATGGGCCAAAGTAGTTCAGAGGCTTAGGATTAAAAAACAAGTGTGCGCTAATGAAATGGCATGGGAGGTACAATCAAAAGACAACTGGACGATGGAAGGAGGTGATCCAAGCAAAATTTTGTAGCACTCGTCACTGGTGCTTTAATGAAGTCGCAATCCCTTACGTCACAGGGGTTGGGAAGCTATAAGGAAGTTGTGGGTGGTTTTCTATAGGAATGCTACTCTCAAGGTTGGAAGTCGGGAGCATATCCGGCTGAGAAACATCCCTCTTATGAATGTACTTCCAGGAATATTGCAGATGGTCTCCAATCCAGGCTCAACCATCTCTCAGTGTAGGGAAGATAATGCTTGGAATGTGACTGAGGAAAAATCTAAATGACTGGAAGTTGGAGAATTTATGGCCCTGATGGCCACCATTCATACCAGCTCAGTCCACAGCCAAAGCAGGGATAAACTCACTTGGGGAAGTAACAGGGATGGCTCTTATTTGATCAAAGAAGGTTACTTGCATCTAAGCTCAAGGGAGATACTTACTGATCTGTGGCCCTGCAAACTTATCTGGAGAACTAAGATGCCTCCAAAAGTCGTCTGTTTCAGCTGGATAATCTTACGAGGGAGGAAGTTCTATATAGCCAACATATGCTACAAGTGCTTCTGCAATCCACAATCTATCAGTCACCTGTTTCTTCATTGCACTGGTGCAGAAACCTTTGAACATGTTCTTTTTCTCTTTGGACTAACTTGGACCATGCCAAGCTCTTTGAAAGATGCTTTTGTGTGTTGGAGCTCCTGGAAAGCTGGGAAGTCCATCAAAAAGATTTGGTCTTTGGTTCCCCTTTGTACTTTGTGGTAGAGGAACAAAAGGTGTTTCGATGGCATCCCAATTCCCATTTCCTCTCTTAAGGCTAGATGTTTGATTAGTCTTGTTGGTTGGGTCAACCACTCCACTGCAATTACTATTGAATCTTTCCTAAAATTTATCAGAAAGACGCAAGCATGTAAGGTAAAATGTCATGGCTATCTATCTGGTAACATAAAGACACTTGATCACAAGACAATTTTCTGAAAACTGTTGTCTGTTCTTTCTAAAGGACAACAAAAGAACAATACAAATAAGAACAAGAACAAGAACAAAACGAATATAATGATATTATCAATGTAATGGTTGCTGGTCATATTAATAAATCTAAGTCAAAGTAGTAAATGATGCATGACTCTTTTGAACAAAATTCCTAACTAGTATGTACCATGTGACATTATTGGGAATGAACCTAACAGCTACGCCTCTAGTGAGCAGGGTATAAGCATCATCAAGCATGCGCATTTTACAATAGGAAGAAATCAAGGTGTTATAAGTGATAGTATCAGGACAAACTCCTTCAAGTTCTAACCTTTCAAAGAGGTTCTGAGCTTCTCGAATTCGACCATTGTTACAAAGGCCATTTATTAGACTGTTATATGTGACTATATCAGGTGTCAATCCGCGATGTATCAGGTCTCTCAGAAACTCAAGGGCATTTTGAACCTTGCCTATTCTACAAAAGCCATTGATCAAGATGTTGCATGTTACATGATTAGGTTTTGTTCCCTTTCTTACCATTTCTTCAAAAAGTCCTAATGCTCTCTCGACTGCTCCATCATTGCAAAGTGCTTTTATTAGGCCATTGTATGTGATTTCATTAAGGGGACACCCTCTGAATAACATATCATTTACAAGCTTAAGCGCCTCTTGGGTTTTACCTTTCCTCAAGAAAGCATGAATCAATGTGTTGTAAGTAACTGTATTGGCAATAACTCCTTCCAGGAACATATCTCGGTATATCCCCAAAGCTTCATCCATCTTGTCAATCTTGCAAAAGCCTAAAATCAAAGAATTGAATGTAAAAATGTCTGGTTTACATCCATTGCTTGACATATCACCAAAAAATTTTAATGCATGTTGGATCATTCCTTGTTTACTCAAAGCTGATATAATAGAGTTATAACCCACTGTATTTAGGCTGAGATTTTTTGCCGACATCTCAGAAACAAGGTCATAAGCTTCCTGTAGGCGACCAGCCTTGGAGAAGCCATCAATCAAGGTTGTGTATGTAATTACATTGGGCTGGCAACCTTTGGATGACATTTCGTTTACAACTTTATGAGCTGAAGACAGACTTCCCTTCTTGCAAAGACCACGAATTAGAATGTTATATGTATAAACATCGGGTTGATAACCTTTAATCAACATGTTCTCATTCAGAATAGTTTTTGCTTCATCAACCTGTCCATTAGTCACATAGCCATTGATCAACGTATTGAAGAGGACATTATTCTGTTCAGGTGCTTTGTTGAGAAGAACCCTTGCTTCATCTACTTGCCCTGTTCGACATAAAGCATGCATCAGAAAGCCATAAGTCAAAGCATCGGGGGCGAAATCTCGAAGCAACATCCGATCAACCAATTTTGCAGCCTCATGAATCCTATCAGCTCTGCAAAGCCCATTGATAATGTCATTGAAAGTATTGACGTCGGGAATGCAACCCATAAGAAACATCTCCTCCAAAAGCTTCAACGCATCATTTACCCGATTAGACTTTGAAAGTGCATGAATAAGAATCTGGTAAATCACTGAATTTGGAACACATCCATGTTTTGTCATGTCTCTGAGAAGTGAACAAGCAGAGTCTACCTCATTGACTATACATAATGCTTGTATCACTCGAGCAAAAGTGAATACAGAAGGAGAAATACCTTTTCCTAACATTTCATAAAATACATTTGGAGCAACTTTGGGACAATTTTCGGCCAACAGAATGTCCAAAGCTTGATTGTATGACTTAAATGTAGGTTCACACGAGAAAGTATTCCACATACCAAAAAGTATTCTAGTTGCTTGCCCTGGTAAACCAGCTCTTCCGTAATGCCTCATTATCATAATAAAGAGGGACTCTTTGAATACTGCCCCTTCATCTTTCATCTGTAATAGCAATCTATCTATAATCTTAAATTCCTTGGCAGCCCCAAGTTTATCAATCAAAGTATAGTAGACATCAAATGAGTGGCAATAGCTCGTCTGGCTACCGGCCCACTGGAATAGCTCCATTGATGTTGGTACATCCAAAGGCAGTGCCAGTAATTTATTGAGCTGATACGGGGTAATTTTATTAAGAGATCTTTGGAGTTGTTTGAAGTCAAAAGGCTTAAGCAATCTTTCCCATTCATTCTCAGACTCCGACCCATCGTCACCAGCTTTTGCATAATCACACTTATCATCAGTCACACAAGTACAAAATGCAAAAGTAGGGTTCCTATTCAGAGAACTTAGCTCTTCACGTATGTGAATCAAAAGTTTCGACTTTTTTAGCATTCCTTCAAATGGGCAGAGTAGAAATTTTAGACACAATTTGGTTTATCAGTAACCAAATTTAAGCTCCGTCATTGTACGCAAAGACAATTCTTTTCCTAAAATATTCAAGAATAAGATAAATTACCAACTTCAGATTGATATTGTGCAAATTAAAAAATTCAAATACACTTAATGGAAAGAGCAGACACGGGAATTAGGGTCCAACTGTTCCACAGCATTTGCCAGTCATACCAACTTAAAACCAAACAGTTTGCTATAAATATAAATAAAAACAATCACAGAGCAATGATTTATTAGTATCAAAATATCATTATGAACATAGTTTACTTCACAATCACCCGATGAGTTTTTCTATGGTGAACACAATCAATGATAGCATCAATCCGTGGTAAAGTTCAGGTCAATTCAATTCACACACCTCAATTTAATATCAAATCTTAATCTAACTCAATTTGCCAATCCAATCCATTCATGTTCAATCATGATTGTCCAAAAAATCAATTTACTAAGAGAAAGAGGAGAACTTGTTAACTTCATCAAAAGATTAACGTGATGATTGCAAATTCACAACACATTGCCCACCTAGAGTTTTTAATTTCCTGCAAAAGATGTCTCAGAAAGGGAAAGGATCATCATGAAGCAGAATTCATTTTCTTTCACAGCAAAAAATAGCAAATATAGAGGATTTCCCAAAATCTTTTCCATCAGTTCTGATGGCATTCCTATCAC
>DF369050.1:0-14907 GCA_000787875.1 Solanum virginianum
TCATTTAAACTAATTCCAAATTTCAAAAACTCAAAATATTCTCAGAAGCTCTAAAAACTGCAACGAAATAATTTCTAGCATTAGTTTGCCCATATGAAACTGCGGAAATTTTCAAAATTCTAAATCAAGCTTCTAAATCCCAAATATTGACCAAAGTCAAACTTTGGCTCCGGTATAACTAAAAATGCAACTTATGACCCAAAATCTTCATTTTAACTCCAAATTAAATTCTAAAAGTTCCCCTAGACCCGATTTGACATTCTAGAGCTGATGGAATTGACAAAATTATGATCTAAAATTTGAAACTCAACACAGCCAAAAAACTCAAATTTTCCACCTTTCAATTTATTCCAATTTTGGTCTCAAATTGTTCCTCCTAATTACTCCAATGCATGAAATACAGGTTCTAACAAGAATCCTCTCACCATCTATCAAAATTCTCTGCCGTAAATATGTTTATAATCACCACCACAAAAGAATTTTTGATAATGTTTGCCTGAGTTGTAGGACCACGTTTTTGCTATTTGAAAAATCAAGCAATATGCCCACTCTTGCCACAGACAAACCAATGTCCTTTATCTTGAACTTGTTGATTTTATGCTTGATTATTTTCATTATTATTTTTCTCGGGAGGTTTACCATTCGTTTTCTTGAAATTTTTGTTCTTAGGATTCATAGAAGTATTTTTGTTAGATTCAAGAGTAACATTATTCAAAGTAACTAAATTTACCTTCGATGTAGTTTGCTCTCTTCTAATTGCAAAAGTATATCTTGGCCCCTTGCCTCCTCCTCCATGTAGATTTTCATTATCAATGTCTCAAGAGAGATTTTCTTTTGCTTGTGGCACATAACTTTTTGAAATTTCTTCCAAGAAGGTGGAAGTTTATCAACTATGCCACAAACAATAAGGTTATCCTCAATTTTGACCTCCTGGATCTAAGCTCTCCAACTATCATTATAAAGTCTTGAGCTTGATCTACCATTGATTTGTTGCCCACCATTTGGAATCGAAAAAATCGGGTAGCAGCATATTTTTTTCGCTACAGCTTCTTTGGTATCATACTTACTCTGTAATGCTTTCCAAATCTTCTTTGCACTAGAGTATGTTCTATGATAATAATCATAAAAATTATCAGATAGAAATTAAGAATACAATACCGACACTTATTGGAATCATCATTATATTTTTCCACTTTCTCTTGATGAGAAATACGTTCATCATTATCCATGGAGAGAATGTCAACTTTATTAGGATTCTTCTAAATTAACACATAAGAAACATCGAGAAGACTAAAGTAGAATATCATTTTACCCTTTCATCTCTTGATGTGATTACCATTGAACCGAAATGGCTTGTTAAGATTTCTCATCTTGACATCTGTGGATTTTTTAATTATAGCCATTTGAATTTCCTTAAAATTATTGGTAAAAATTACAAAAGATTACAAATAACAATGGAAAAGTAAAAATGAAGAATAAAATCTTCAGGCTGAGGTGCGAATATCTTGCTCTTTTAAAAGATTACAAATAACAATGGAAAAGTAAAAATGAAAAATAAAATCTTCAGGCTGAGGCGCGGATATCTTGTTCTTTTAAGGAGATTCAAGCCCACTGCAACAAATACTTTCACCAGTGCAGCAGTATTCCTCTTGACTGTTACCCTCCAGGATACAACAGCCTTTCACAAAAGTGTAACTCAATAAACTCTGGACAAGAGTGGAGTCTCAAGCTCCACAAGAGGAACACCCCCTTTAACTAATAAAAACTCTCTTTTTTGACAAACTTCATGCACTATATCTTCTTATCATATGTTCTACCACTAGTTATAGTTGTGGAAGTCTTTCGTGCAATGAAAGTGTAGGTAATGGGGTAATTAATAAACAAGATAAATGGCCTAGAGGTTACAAATATTACAAGGTATAATGAGGTTTCAATATAGAGAAGTAATGGTTATCGACCATCACAAGTTCAGTTGCTCAATTGTAACTTAAGGAGTAAATCACATAAGTTACTCCAAATTGGAGTTTACAACAAACGGCCTCAAAGGCCACTAAGTAATAAAATTAATGTTCACTAAATGTCAAGGAATCCACTAATTGCCAAGGAATATCACTTAGTGATCCTTAATATTTCTAATATTAAAATAAATTAATATTAAAATGCAACCAAAAGATACCTAGAACTTGTCTATAAGGAAAACAAAAAATAGTGCAACAATCCTATTTATTATTTCGACCTAAACCCCTCAAGAACTTCAGCCTTCATCAATAATAAAGCCAACTAAGAAGATAAAAGTCCCTCAATAAACAAGAAAACTGAGCACCAATTTTTAGAACACATGCTATCCAAAATTTTGACACAAGCATAACCAACATATCTCTCTTATTTTAAATGGAAAAGTTACACTAAATTCATAAGTATTTTTACTTACCTTAATCTTCAAGGGTGAGGGATTCTTTAAGAACTCTAGTAAGGTTGCCAGGGCTGCTTTGTAAAGTCAAGAGAGAGCAAAGAGAGAACATAGGAAATTCAAATATTTGTATATGTTAAAATGAATTGAAGGGGCTGGTTTTAATACATTTTAAATGGACTCATCATGGCCAACTTTCTATTATATTTTATGCCACATTAAATCAAGAAAATGATGCACCTACTAAGCCCTTTCACTTGGGTTTTAATGGGTTTTAATTCAGTGGGCTTTGGCTGCTAATTTTTGTCTTCTCCTTTCACTTCGTTTGGGTCCAAAATGTCAAGTAGGTTGTGAATGCACTTGGGTCCTTTATATAATCATCTTTGGGATGCCAATATTGTCCCTTTTTAATGCTAAATCATTGGATAAAGTTACACCTTTAGCTTGGGCTCTATTCATTATTGGACTTGGACAGATTTGGTGTTGGGCCTTGTCTCCATTTTTTTTCTTTCTACTTAATTCTTTGGCTTCAAATGACTTCACTCATGTATGAATTAATCTTCCTCATCAACCTTGCCTATTTAAGCTAAAAATGTAGGTGACTCATTGCTAGCTTCTTAAAGTCCCATAGGCACCTCACTTCTTTTACTTCCTTTAAGACTGCGATCTCCTTAATTAAACTTAAAACTCATATATACTTGATCATCTTAAGTGTAAGATGTACATATGGCCCTCTAATCTAAAATTTAAGAACTTTTAAAAATTGGTGCTCATTTAACCAAGCCATATCATGTCCTATATGCATAGGACTAGTATACTAATATATCAGGTGTTACACACTAGTCCAGTGGTGAAGCATCTCTAAGTAATACATGTGTGCTATAATCAAGTTATCTCTATGCGCCCCCTCTTGTGTGGTTAGCACAGGCCCAAATGTGACATTTGGACTTTTTATGTTAGTAACATAATGGGGAGATTCCTAAATCTGGGGCATGTAGTCCAATGGCTGCTCAGGTACCCGTACGCACTTGCATAATTCAATAATTAGGCAACCAAATGCATATCTACGTCCTTAGTTTTCATGACCCAAGCTTAGGTTCTAGACGTGACATGGCTAATGGGAAGTCTGAAATATCCCAAATAAGCCTCGTAGCATATCTTGTACATATTCTTGGTTGCGAAAATGAAAATAAACATAAACAAGAGCCAAATATAAAAAGAGAAGCGGGAGTAAGATATGTCTTTCACAAATATTGAAACATAAGAAGAGTCAAGCACAAAAACATATACAAACTTAGTATCCAACAACACCTTTACTTTAGAATGGAGTGGGGGCCAAGATATTTCCCGAGCTCAATATCATGATAATAAGTGTTCAACATAAAAGAGAAGTCTCAACATACCATCAGTAATATAGCTATTGTCCTTGTAATTGAATACTCACCAAAGCGTTCATCAAGTAACGAACTACCCATGTAGAGGAGGATGATCAAAAGGAGCACAGTCCCTACATGGTTGTCACAACCCAAGCCTAGGACCTAGATGTACCACGACTAATGGAAGTCTGAAGAGGCCCCAAATAAGCCTCTTAACATATCATTTACACATCCTTAGTCACGGAAACAATTAAACAATGACAAGAGAGTATAAAGAGAAAAAATGAGACTAAGAGAAGTCTTTGATAACATAAAACATACGATACTCAAGAGTCAAGATCATAACTTAATTACCTCACTTTTCTAACAACACCTCTAGCATTGATCGGGCAGAGGCCAAGACACCTTCCGGGCTCGCCCTCATATACTAAAGTTCAACATAAAAAAATGAAATAAGCAAGAGTAACATAGCTAGTGTCCCCGAACTGTAGGACTCACCAAAGCTTATCTTCAAGACGTCAAGTCTAGCCACGTGGAGGATGATCGTGAGAAGCTCCGATTCCTACAAGATAACATCATGTAGGCATAGAGTATGTATTAGCACATTTAATTGCAATAAGTATGTATGATAGAATGCGATAAGAGATAGGCAGCATAGTCAAAATCCATAATCATAAGCAAGGGATAGTATATTAAAAACATGACATGTATGATCAATGCTTGAAGTAAGACATGCTTGTATAGAACATAATACATATGTAAGAAGAGACTGTATCCATATAGCCCAAGCAAGCTTTGCTTGATCTCTAAGGATTGCCACCCACTTGGTAGGTGATTGAGGTACATACCCCTTAATAAGGTATTATGGGGTTACCATTCCTCGATAAGGTGATTGAGGTGCACACCCTTCAATAAGGTGGTACAGGCTTGCCACCCCTCGACAAGGCAATTGAGGTATTTACCCTTAACAAGGTAGTATAGTCTTAAAAACCCCAACAAGGTGATTGAGGCTTAACACTTCCTCAACAAGGTGAATGGGCTTAATACCCCTCCCCAACAGGGTGATTGGGCTTAACACCCCCCTAATAAGGTGTGGTTAACTTGCAACACCATAGATGCCTTTCATGAATTCATCACATAAATACATTTCTTTCATCATCATAAAGTCACTTAACTCATAGGCCATGCAATAGATCAATAATAACTCAAGAATCCTTAAACGGATATTTTATCAAACACTTGATGGGTATGTAATGCTAGTTCAAAATCATGCATTTCAATTATGAAATTGTGTGAGAAAACTCAATGTAAATTAACCAACCAACACGTGGTAACAACCCCATGTAAGATACATTGAAACCCCTCATCAAATCTTATAATAGTTCATAGATTCATAGCTCAAAATAGCTTAAACAGTTAACATTTCATTAAACCCCAACATAGTTTAAAATCAAGTTCATAATAGGAGATACCTATAGATACTTCAACTTGAAAACATGCAATTTACATAAAGAGGAAGGCTGGGCACCATGGGTGAAAGAACCCAATGGACCCACATTTCTCAACTTTGGGATTTCCTTGATAAAGATTTAAATGAGAACTTGAAGCTTGAATGAAATTCTTGAGATTCGAAAAATGAGTTTAGGACACTTGAATTTGCATGAAATATTTAGCTAAGTGTTAGAGAGGGTTTTGAGAGTGTCTTGAGTGATATGGGGTCGAACAATAACTAAGTGTAGGTGTTTTTACGCATAGAAGGGCATGAGGCCAAGACCCCAAAGTCTTAGGCCAAAACAGTGAAACTAGCAAAAAAAATACATATCTCCGCGCCCCTAGTGTGTCGCGCCTCAAGCGCAGATCGACACTATATAAGAATTTTTTTGGAAAATAAAATTTTGCTATGGTTGCTCTAAAATCGGGGTTATATCCACTTCCCACTCAATTTTCCCCCGATCTTGAATATGAAGTCGGATTTTCATTATCACGCATGGATTTTGAGATATATAGAAATTACAATTATGGGCATTTCCGAGGCACATTTTTGGGCACTTTTTGGGGCGTTTCAACATCTCCCCCTTGGAAACATTCATCTCCGAATGTCAAAAAAATGTACATAAGTGAAGTAATCCAGATGATTTCAGCCCAACATATGAATGCAATAATTCATTTATACATTATTTTCAAAAATCTCAACATGAGTGTCAAAAATCACCATAAACTTGCCAACATAAACATGAATGCATGCAAATGACATAAGGGCTGAATCTTAAGACTTAAAATCACATATAGGACTTCTATTAGTACTTTAGGCTTGAGTAGAGTGGAAGAGATATGGGTATTGCTTTTGCATGTCCGTTTCGGCTTCCCATGTGACACTTTCAACGTGTTGGTTCCTCCAAAGGACCTTAACGGAATCTACATCCTTGTTTCTTAACCTCTGCACTTGTCTATCCATAATTTCTAACGAGACCTCTTTATAAGTCAAATTATCTTCAACAACATCCATACACCTAAAGGCACAATAACACTTGGAAGACTGGATAAACCATATTCATATCATTGGGCAACTCCAATTCATAGGCCACCTTGCCAATCGTTATCAACATTTTATAAGGACCCACAAATCTTAGATTCAATTTGCCTTTTTTTACCAAAATGAACCATACCCTTCATGGGTGAGACCTTCAAATAGACCCAATCACTAACATTAAATTCAAGATCCCTTCTCCTCACATTGGCATAGGACTTTTGTCTACTTTGGGCTGTTTTCAATCTTTTCCTTATCAACATTACCTTCCCCATGGCCTTCATAACCAAATTTGGACCTAACAAAGCTATTTCCCCAATCTTAAATCATCTAACTGGGGACCTACAACATCTACCATAGAGAACCTCAAAAGGAGCCATACTAATACTTAAATGATAGCTATTGTTCTAAGCAAACTCAATGAGTGGAAGATGTTCATCTCAACTATCCTTAAACTCTAAAACACAAGCTCTAAGTATATCCCCAAGATTTTGGATAGTTCTTTTGGCTTGGCCATCCGTTTGAAGGTGAAAGGCCGTACTAAGTTTACCTTGGTACCAAGACCTCTTTGAAAGGCCCTCCAAAATTGAGAAGTCAATTGAGTACCACGATAAAAAATGATAGACAAAGGCACCTCATGCAACCTAACCAAACTCATGAATGTACAATTTAGCATAATCTTCGGCACTATAAATAGTTTTGACCAGTAGGAGAAGAGCCGACTTTGTCATTCTATCAACCACAACCCAAATAGAATCAAAATGCTTTCTAGTCTTAGGCAATCCAATTAAAAAATCCATGTTAATTTCCTCTACTTCCAAGTAGGAATCTCTATATCTTGGTTAGGCTACCTGACCTTTAATATTCTACTTTCACTTGTTGGCAATTATGATAACCAGATACAAATTTAGCAATATCTCTCTTTATTCCACCCCACCAAAACACTTCCCTCAAATCTCTATACATTTTTATTGAACTAGGGTGAATAGAGTAGGAAGAATTATCAGCAGTTATATAAAATATTCTTTCTCAAGTCATCAACATTAGGCACACAAAACCTACCTTGGCACCTATGGGAACCATCTCCCCCCAGGAGAAAATCTCCACCTTACCATCTCTCACCAAGGCCTTCAATTTTACCAAGGCACAGTCAAGATCTTGCTTTGCCTTCACCTCCTCAATTAATGAAGATTTAGAACGATCAACAACCACTACACCACCATTATCAAACTCTTCCAACCTAACCCTCAATATAGCCAACCAATGAACCTCTCTAGCCACCTCCTTGCCACCATCATAAACATGAGCTAGGCTACCCATAGACATCCTACTTAGAGCATCAACCACAACCACAACATTAGCATTATCGGGGTGATAATGCACACTCATATCATAATCTTTAAGAAGCTCTAACCACCTTCTTTGTCTCAAGTTGAGATCTTTTTGGGTAAACATATATTAGAGACTCTTATAATCAGTAAACACATCAACATGGACCCCATACAAGTTATGATGCCGAATTTTCAAAGTAAACACCACAACGACCAATTTAAGATGATGGGTAGGATAATTTTTTTCATGCACCTTAAGTTGTCTAGAGACATAAGCTATAACCTTACCTTTTTGCATCAAAACACAACCCAAAACCAATTCTCAAGGCATCACAATACATAACAAACCCTTCTAACCCTTCCGGTAGAGATAAGATAGGAGCAGAGATAAGCTTATCCCTCAAAGTTTGGAAACTCTTTTCACACTTATCGGTCCACACAAAGTTTTTCTTTTGGGTCAACTTAGTCATGGGAGAAGCAACAGAAGAGAAACCACTAACAAACCTCCGATAGTAACCCACAAACCCTAAGAAACTTCTAATATTCGATAGTGTCAAAGGTCTAAGCTAATTTCTAATCACCTCTATCTTTTTAGGATCCATCTTAATACCTAGAAAGGAAGCCTCTTTCAAATAAAACTCACATTTTTCATATTTAGCATACAACTTCTCCTCCCTCAAGATTTACAACACCACCCTCAAGTAACCCACATGTTCCTCCTCATTATGAGAATAGATCAAGATATCATCAATAAATACCATCACGAACAAATCAAGTTAGGGTTTAAAGACCCTATTCATAAGATCCATGAAGATAATTGGTGCATTAGTCAACCCAAAGGACATAACCACAAACTCATATTGCCCATACCTAGTCTGGAAGGCTGTCTTAGGAATGTCATACTCCCTCACCTTTACTTGGTGATACCTGGACTGAAGATTAATCTTAGAGAACTGACTAGCACCTTGAAGTTGGTCAAAAAGATCATCAATCCTTGGTAGAGGGTACTTATTCTTTATGGTGACCCTATTAAGTTATCGGTAATCAATACACATTCTAAGAGAACATCCTTCTTCTTCACAAATGACACCGATACACCCCAAGGTGATTGGCTAGCCCTAATAAACCCCTTCTAACAAATTTCTCAATTACTTTTTTGAACTCCTTTAACTCCATTGAGGCTATACGATAAGGGGGAATAGAAATGGGTTGAGTATCGAAAGGAGAGGTCTATGCTAAAATCTATTTTCCTTTTAGGAGGAATACCAAGAAGCTCATCGAGAGAGACATCAAGGAACTCATTAACCACCAGAACAGCTCTATAGGAAAGTCTTTCGACTCAATATCCCTAACCCTCACAAGATGATAGAGACACCCTTAGAAATAAACTTTTCGGCTTTAATGCAAGAAATAAATCTACACTTCACCACCACATGATGACTCTCCCACTCAAGGACGGGTTCATTAGGGAATTAGAATTTGACTTGATGGGTTCTACAATCAATAGAGACATAATATGTATGCAACCAATCCATCCAAAGAATGAAATAAAAATCCACCATATCCAACTCAACAAAATCACAAGGCAATATTTTATGTAGAATGAACATGGGACAATTTCTATAGACTCTTCTAACAACAATGGATGCGCCAATAGGAGTAGACACTTCATATGGCTCACACAATAATTTGGGTTTAACATGAAGCTTTTTTGGAAACAAGAGGAGTAATAAAAGAAAGAGTGGCACCCACGTCTATCAATACATACACATCAAAATAAAAATCTTTTAAAATATCGGTGATGACATCAGGCACCTCATCTACTTCTTGTCTCCGTTGAAGAGCATAGAACTAATTTTGCCTTGGAGCACCCCCTTGTTGGGCTCCTCTACCCCTAGGATCCATATCTACACCTTGGCCTTGTTGACGACCATATCTACCTTTGTTTTGATTGTGAGGACAATCAAACATCTTATGCCCCACGGCTTCCTTACAACTGTAATAAGCATTGGTGTTCCTCAAACGTGGGCCCTTATGGCCTCTATGGTACTTAGTATAGGCATTTGCAAACCCCCTATTAGAAGCATTGGAAGGCCCTTGACTTAGAGGCTTGTGGCCTTATGGAAATTGACCACCCTTGGGATTTTGGAATCCACCTTCAAAATGGGCCTTCTTGGCCTCACCCATTCTCCTCTTTCTCAACTTTCCCCCCTCTAATTGTTCGGCATAAGTCATGAGGGGGGACAAGTCCATATCACCTATCAACATCGCAACATGACATTCTTCATTTACCAAGTCGTACACACCCATCACAAATTTGTTCATCCTAGACCTTGGCTCAGCCTCTAATTGTGGAGCATATTTGGAGAATTAGTTGAACTTGAGGGAATACTCTCTCATACTCATCGACCCTTGCATTAGATTCACAAATTCCATCATTTGGCCTTCCTTAGCTCAAGATGAAAGAACCAGTTGAGAAATTCCTCCTTGAACTCTTCCAAAAGGATGGCATTATTATTCCCTTTCTCTACCTTCCATTGGGTGAACCAAATTTGGGCCACCCAACTCTGCTTTCTCATCTGATCTAACACCCATAATAGATAATACCTTGTACACTTCATCAATAAATTCTTGAAGATTCTTATCCACTTTAGACCCATGGAACTTCGGTGGGTTCATTATTGTAAAATCCCTCACCTAGAGGCTAGACTAGGAGCATGATGAGCTTAGGCCCCTTAGTTGATTTGATTAGTCACAACATGGGCTAGCATGATAATAGCATTTGGGAACTCTCCATGGGCTACTCTCTCGTCTTGTAAAACTTGAGGAATGGGAGGGGCAGGTTTCTCCTTGGGTGAACGAGCTCTTCTTAGGCATCCTCTTGGAATAGGTATGATCTAGCATAGCAAAGAACATTCTTTAGGGGAAAACCCTTACCTTAACTTCTATAACATGACATAGACCATGAAGAAGGGAAACATTCCCTAAAATGCCTCAAAGCCTCTTGCTAATAGTTGTGGTGCACTTCATAACCATGAACAAGACTCTAATCAACATGGTGTGTTAGAGCTCGAGGACCATTAAAAACCTAGTGTTCTAATACTAAGTTTTGCACATCCCACGCCTAGGGCTTAGACATAACATGGTGAATGGGAACCCAAAGGGGCCCCAAACAAGCCTCTTAGCATATCATTTACACATTCTTGGTCGTGGAAACAATTGAACAACAACAACAAGAGAGCATAAAGAGGGAAAATGGTACTAAGAGAAGTCTTTGATAGCGTAAAAGATAGGATACTCAAGAGTCAAGATCATAACATAATTATATCACTTGTCCAACAACACCTCTAGCTTACATTTGGCGGGGGCTAAGACACCTTCCAGGTTCACCCTCATCATACTAAAGTTCAACATAAAGAAATCACATAAGTAAGAGTAACATAGCTAGTGTCCCCAAACTTGAGGACTCATTAAAGCTTATCTTCAAGATGTCATGTCTAGCCATGTGGAGGATGATTATGAGGAGCTTCAATTCCTATATGGTAACATTATATAGGCATAGAGTATGCATTAGTACATTTGAATATACTAAGTATGTAGGATACAATGAAACAAGAGATAGGCTATATAGTCAAAATCCATAATCATAAGCAAGGGATAATATATTGACAACATGGCATGCATGATAAATGCTTGAAGTAAGACGTGATTGTATAGGACATAATACATGTGTAGGAAGAGGCCATATCTATATAGCCCAAGAATGCTTTGCTTGAACTCCAAGGCTTGCCACCCTCGGGAAGGTGATTGAGATACATACCCCTTAACAAGGTAGTATGGGCTTACAAACCTCTTAAAAGGCGATTGAGGTATTTACCCCACAACAAGGTAGTATAGTCTTAACACCCCCCAACAAGGTGATTGAGGCTTAACACCCCCTCAACAAAGTGATTGGTCTTAACACCCCCCTCCCCAACAAGGTGATTGGGCTTAACATCCCCTAACAAGGTGTGGTCAACTTGCAACAACATAGATATATTTCATGAATTCATTAGATACATAAATTTCTTTCATTATCATAAATTCACTTGACTAATAGGCCATGCAAAAGATCAACAATAACTCAAGAATCCTTAACCAAACATTTTATCAAACACTTGGTAGGTGTACACAAGAGTGAAATCATGTGATAAAACTCAATGTAAATCAACCCACTAACACTTGGTAATACCCCCATGCAAGATACATTGAGACCCCTCATCAAATCTCATAGTAGATCATAGTTCATAACTAAAAACATGCTTAAACAATCAACATTTCATGAAACCCCAACATAGTTTATAATCAAGTTCATAATAGGATGTTCCCATAGATAATTGAACTTGAAAACATGTAATATACATAAAGAGGAAGGTTGGGCACCATGGGTGAAAGGAACCAATTGTTGAAACCCACATACCTCAACTTTGGGGATTTTCTTGATGAATATTTAAATGAGAACTTGAAGCTGGACTGAAATTCTTGAGATCCAGAAATGAGTTTCTGATACTTGAATTTGGATGAAATATTTGGCTAAATTTTAGAGAGGGTTTTGAGAGTGTCTTGAGTAATATGGGGTTGAAAAATGACTAAGTATAAGTGTTTTTAGGAAGGCATGTGCCCAAAACCACAAAGTCATAGGACAAAACAGTGAAATTGGAAATAAAAATACATATCTTTGTGAACCTTATGCATCACGCCCGAATCGACACTAGATAAGAAGTTTTTTGGAAAATGCAATTTATCTATGGTTGTTCTATAATTGGGATTTTACCAATTTTCCACTCAATTTTAACCCCTAATCATGAATATGAAGTCAGATTTTTGATATCATGCACGAATTTTGAGATATATGGAAATTACGATTATGGGCATCTTCGAGGCACATTTTCAGACACTTTTTGGGGCGTTTCAATGGTGATATCATGTAGACATAGAGTATGCATTATTACTTGGAATGTACTAAGTATACAAAGTGCAATGCATCAAAGTTATAAGCCATAATACTCAAAATGCATAATCATAATCAATGGATGTATAATCTCAATATAATATGCATGATCAATGCTTGTGATAAAACATGCTTGTAAAATATTTAACTTGCATAATATACTATACATGCGTGGAAAGAGAACTCAACCAACATAGATCAACCAGTTACAAGTTGGAAACCAAGCATGACATCACCTAGGTACAGGTGGCCGGGAATGACACCCCTCAGCAAAGTGTAGTTACTTACCAAGGCAAACCAAATATGATAACATGAACTAGATAGATCCACTAGTATAGAAAGGGTAAAATATATCATCCTATCGTGGATCATAGTTTAGTGACTTTATATAAGGAACCCTTGAGTCGAGCCCTCATCTTAAGTCTCAATCGATGCTAAGTCCAACCCACTAAATACTTGAAATAATCATACTCTAATAATAACATGAACAATTTGTAAGAGACTTGATAACATGACATGAGTATCTCATAAACATGCTTGACCTCTACTAGTGAGCCTAACTTGAACATGAGAGTAATAATAATCATACATGATCCCTTGCCTTGACATGAATGACTCACAAAAGGTTAAAATCTTGAAATAGGGCTCAACTTGATACTTGTAAAATCATAGATACTTTTCATGAATTCAATACATGCTTGGAAGCCCTTAGTCACCATGAAATCACTTGACTTGTAAATCACATAATAGTTCATCAATAATTTGAGAATTCTTGTCAAGTAATTTTATCAAACACATGGTAAGTTCATGATACTTTTTCAAAATAATGCAACTCAAGAGTACAACAAGAAGAATAAACTCAATGCAAATCAATCCACTAATATTATAGTAAAACCCTCATTTAGGATATCTTGAAATCTATCACAAAAGGTCATAATAATTCATAGTTTCATAGCTCAAATCATGCATAGTCTCCATAGACAAAATCAATTCACCGTATAAGCTTGAAATAGATATTTATGCATAATCAATCAATACTTGATAAAACCCCAATATAATTTATGTTCATATTTCATAATAAAAGATATCAATAAGTAATACAACTTGAAATCATGCAATTTTCTTAAATAAAGAAGGTTGGGCTCCATGGATGGAAGGACCCATGGATGAAGATCCACATACCTCAAACTTGAATTTTCTTGAAAGTGAGTTAGGGAAACTTGAAGCTTTAGATGGGTTCTTGAGTACCAAAATTGAGCTTTAAATCCTTGAATTTGAATGAGAGATTTGATAAAGTCTTGGAGAGGTTTTAGAGAGGGTTTTGTGAGTTATAGAATTGAAAAATTGCTAAGTATGTAATATTTCATGTTTGAATGGGAATCTGGTTATGACCCCAATGCCCTTGAACTAAGTTGGAAAAATATGGCATGAAATGCACTGGTTAGCGCCCTGGCGCGATGCGGACCAAACACGGAGCACCAACTAACACTAGTCCACGCCTTAGGTATGTCATGTCCTGGGCGTGGATAGCCATTGGAATTCAACAGGGAATACAAGGTTTGACTACGAGAAGTCACTATTAATCATTTCGAGTATCGATAACTAAAATCTCTAATTGGGTTTTTTGTGATTCAAGAACAAAATAAAAGAACCCTATACTACAATGTGAAAAAACAATCAATTTTAAGGACAACTTGGGAATTGTGTTCCCCATGGTTGTTTGACTCGATTACCCTAAGTAACATAACTACAATGGAGATTCACATGCAGGATAGTAACTTAGGTTCTTCCAACCCTTTTGTGAAGGTGAAGGTCTAATTTCACCATGGCGCTTGGTCGGATACCATGGCGTGCCAACTAACTATTACCTATTATCTCAGTCAACCTCCTCTTGGTTAGGTTTGGTTGATTAGACAAGAACACATCATTCAAATTCTGTCATCTACTTCCCTTTTCCTATGCATCACTACTTTAGTCTGTATTGTGATAGTAGAGGGGTTTGGTGTTGGCCACCACCAAACAACAATCATAATGAAGGGAAGTAAACAATACATGCAAAATTCCAATCATAGAAATGCAATAAACCTAGGTTGTCTCTGTTAGAACCCGTACATTTGTGTTTTGGTACCATGGCAAAATTTGAGACTACTATTGCCATTTTCAGGAAGTGTGTCACTTAAGTGCACTTTTGAAGAATTTGAGAATTTAAGTTGGAATCTTTGTAAGTATATGTTATGAGCTTATGGATATTTACATGTACAAGTGTACACCTA
>DF369049.1:9480-20946 GCA_000787875.1 Solanum virginianum
TCCACTCCAAGGATCATGGGTTATGCACCATGTCACGAGTCGTGGTGAGGGGCGTGGCACAATACTTAGCAAGAAAACTCCCTCAAACGTTCACTATTCCTCTCTTGTACTCACCCCATGACCAGCCACATGGCCAGTGCCAAGCCACACGACCTGTGCCACTGGTCATGCCCCATTCGTTAGGCCAAAAATTTCATTTTCCAACTCAAGAAACCTCACATGGTCCATACAAGATACCACTGCCCGTATAGGTGCGTATGAGGCTTCACTGCACGGGGGGGTCTCATGAAAATGGTCATAACTCCTTCATCCGACATTGGAATAAGGTGAAGCCAAGTGAATTATTAAGCTAGCTCAAAGGGATTTCATTTAACTTGTTATGGGCCACCCAGTTCCAAATGTGCTAAGAGTTATGCTTGTTTAAAGTCGACTCTTCTACCGGTACTTGTGTCGAACTTAGCCAATGAGAATCCTTTTGAACTTGGCTTGTCATAGGGGCCCATAATAGCCTTAAAGAACATATATAAGCTTTGAAATTCTGGGTCCTTACATCATCTCCCTCTTGGAAACATTCGTCCTCGAATGTGGAAGAACAAAGCTTGAAAGACTTGGCTTAGAACATGAAACCTCCAACCATGTGATCAATGCATAGTTTACTACTTGAAGATCATAAAGTAGTTAATTGAATATCATAAAGTAGTTAAGCTCATACTAAAAATGTATTCAATTCATTTCAAACATAATGTAAATCATTTCAATGCACATGCAAGCATGTCATGCCATGAGACTCAAGAATCGAAAGGGTTGGGACTGCTTGGGAAAAGAAGACAATTCATTTCTAACATAATGTAAATCATTTCAATGCACATGCAAGCATGTCATGCCATGAGACTCAAGAATTGAAAGGGTCGGTATTGCTTGGGAAAAGAAAGAACCTAGTGCCTTATGCTTAGGTAGATTGGAAAAGATAGGGATGTCGCCTTATCAAGATTGCTTTGGCGTCTCTGATGCTACTTTTAACTTGTCGTTTTCCCCAATGGGTCTTGATGAATGCTACACCCTTATCAATCATCTTTTCCACCCTTTCCATCCAATACCTCCACTGGGACCTTCTTCTAAGTCAACTTATCCTCAAAAACACCCACCTCCTCAAAGAGTTCTATAGGACTGGAGTCACCAACATATCCCCTCAACCTAGAAGTACGAAGGACCGAACAAATCACTCTCCTATTTATAGGAAGTTCCCATACTTATGCAATCTTACCAACCTGCATCTACATTCTATAAGGACTCACAACCCTAAACTAAATTTTCAACCTTAAACACGCTTAGTCATTTTCGGAACCAAAGTTTGACTTTGGTCAACATTCATAGTTCAAAAGCTCAGATTAGAATTCTGATAGTTCTAGTAGTTTCGTATGGTGAAACTAACACTTAAAATGTTCTCGTAATAATTCTTGAAGTTGCCGAGGGCAGTTTTGTCATTTTGAGTTTTTAAACTAGTTTATCAACTTGCACTGGTAAATGTGTCGAAAAGGCCATGAACTATTTACTGATGATTTCATTGAGTTCGGAGCGCTGTTTTTGGTATGGGTACACATTTGCCTTGTAAAATTCTGAGTGCGAATGAGTTTCAGGGGTCCATTCTGAGTAGGGAATTAGACTTGGCATTACCGGTTTTGTTCGTACCCCCAGGCCTTTGCATTCGCGCCTCTCTCCATGCGATCATAGAGGATTAGACACTTTGACCTCTGTATTCGCGGATATATGTAGGCTCACGTTTCACGAAGGGTTGGCTATCTTGACCCCGGTGTTCATGACACCATGTTCTCAATCGCGGAGTAGTTTTTATACCATAGATAGTTTTAAACTTGTAAAACACCATTAATTCATTTTTGAACTTCCAAGCTTTTTGGGGCAATTTTGAAGAAAGGTTTTCGAAGTATAAAGACTTTGAAGAAAGGTTTTCGAACATCCAAGCTTATTGGGTAAGCATTTCTAACACTAAACTAATCATCTTTGATGAGTTTTATCTTGATTTTGTCTTTGATTTCATGCAATTGAACACCCAAAATTAGGGATTTTTCGAATATGTTTTTCATGCATTAACTATTGATTTCTCATCCAATTTAAGTTTGATTTTAATGGGATGTTCATCTATGAACTCCACTTTTGTGTAGAACTTGGTTTTAAAGTTATTTTTTAGATCGGGAACTTAGGATTTTAGTCCTAAATTTGACCATTTTGCCCCTAAGCTTATTTATACAAATATGGGTATCAAAACGCTTCTCTTAATGAGTAGTATCTATTGTTGATAGTGATTGATTGATCCAGGAATCATTTGGAGACTTGAGTTGACTAAATGCTTCTCCAAGTGCAGTTTCAGCATCGAGGTAGATTCGGCTAACCTTTTCGGACTGCATTTGAGTTATTAATCATCTTCATGTGATAATTGTGAGTTAGACTGGTAATTGTGTAACTGAGTTAATATGTTGGGAAGATTATGGAAAAGAGATTCTGATTTAGTTGAATTATAATATAATTTTGATCTTATGAATGCTTTTATATGAAAAATAATGGAATAATGATGACTTGAGATCAAATGTGACTAAATGAGACGTATGAGACTATTTGGGATGAGTCAGGTCCGATAATATTGATATGCTTGCATTATTGGGATGAGTAACGTCCGGTATTATTGATATTCTTGTATCCTTGGTATGATTAAGGTCTGATACTATTGAAATTCTTGACTATTGATATAATTATGATGATCTAAAATATGATGAGGGTTTAGGAGATATTCTTGTATCTTTGGGACGATTAAGGTCTGATACTATTGACACTCTTGACTATTGATATAATTATGATGACCTATAATATGATGAGTGTTTGGGCTTTAGCTGTGACACTTGATATTACTCCTTCAGTACTATGAGTTTCATATATCAGTATTCCTGTTTGAATGCTATTCGACAAGTTTACATGCGTATTTGGGTTGCACTATTAATTTACATCTATTGTTTGCGTCATGCATCGGGAGGGTACCCTTGACGTGACTGATACTCAGAGTCTATTGCTAGCCTCCATGCTAACCACTCGGCCTCATCAAATTCTTTCAATCACAATCTAATAGTGGAAGACATTAATTAATAAGAATACTTAAAGAAAAGAAATGACAAATGATAACTAAAGGCTAAAGGTCAAATAATCTATCCATCAACGGAGTAAGACTGGTATGAAAGAAACTAGTCAAAAATATAATTCAGTCATAACTCAACAATCTAATCTATGAAGCCTCTAAAACATATGACTAAATAGTGCCAATAACAGACCCATGGCTACCTCTAAATAGGATAAAATAAGTCTAAACTCAAATCTAGAATGGAAACATGATATCCTTTTAGAGTAGGGGAGGGCTCACCAATCAGCTGAAACAAATAGTTCTTCAATGGGGCGCCTGTTGATGAACCTTAGTACCTATCTCTGCTTCATGAAAAGTGCAAGCCCAAATAGACATCAGTGCATGGAATTTATGAGTATGTAAAATAGCAGAATCAAATATGTATAGACAGAATAATATCAACTCAAATAGCTCAACTCAAGAAGTAGGAAACTCAATCAGCTAGTCAAAAGTCTAAAGTAAGAATGCAATTTTGCTAATGACCACTCATCTACCATCTATGTCCAATCGCATCAGAGTACTATGAAGGCCTATTTGGGAGTTTCTCTAATCGAAAACTATCACCTATGAGTCGGTGACAATACAACGAAGTGATGTCATTGCCACATCCATCCCATACCCCATCAGTGGATCCAAAATCAGTAACATCAAGTCCACTTTTTGAGACAACAGGAAACATCTAATTTTACAGTCCAATCTTCTCCTACGCCGACTACGTAGTTATTGATTTTGAGTTTGACTTATTTTTACTCAATTCAGCCTTGTCATATTTCTGAAGTATCAAAATTCTCATTCCATTCTCCTTTAAAATAGAGTGTATTGGCTAAGATCAGTCTTGTCATATTGTTCACTATATCACGTAGAAATCTCATTCTTGCTCGCTTAGAAAATTCAACTTTTTATTCCTTTTAACTGAACAAATGCTAATATGAACAATATCAAACATTGACATCTTTTAATTAATACTACTTGAGGATAGAATCATCAAAGTGTACCTTTGTCCTAATTGTGTGATCATTTCTGCTCTTTCAAAGCTAGATTCATCAAGAAATCTAACAAGTAATCGACTATTTTTCAATATTATATTAGTAATTGTAGTCATTTGTAATCATATCACATGGCAATAATTGGAGTCTTGTGATGGTAGTAATATATAGGGTTGTGATAGTTTAAAAACCAATTGTAGTCAGTCAATATGAAAAATAAATATTCGTTTTGTGTTGATTTTGAAGGAATTTAAGAATGTAAATAAAAAATAAACCTTTGAATCTTGCAGTCTTAACATTGCTCTTTAAATGAAAATAACTAAGAATTGGATGGCCCATCAAATTAAAGATCTTTAAATTATCTTTCAAATACCACCAATTTTGCCCCATTCAGAGTTTGGAGTAAAAGTTATGACTGTTTTTCGACAAACTGCTAGAGCAAAGTTGGTTCAATAATCCTACATTATGGGTCGTAGATTGAACTATGAGCCCATACTTTCAGCTTGTGGATTGACTTTTATAGTCAAAGTTTGGGTCCCAAACTCTATGGATCCAACTACGGGTCCTAGAAGCCACTACCTTCTATAGATTGGGCCCGTCGTTTGAGTTCCAAAATGCTGAAGATATATAATTAGTTACGTGTAATTCCCTATTTTGCTGCTAATATAATCAAATCATGTTATGTATTTTTTTCCTTCTAGTGCAACAAAATCTCTGTATTTACAATCACAGAAATATAGTAGTGGCTAGTTAACAACCAATGTAATCTGCATTATTGATTATACAAAAGTATAATGCACTCTGCTCACATCACTTATTAGCTACTAAAATTTGTCAAGTTGAGTCAACTGAGAGGTCAACAACTATTCAAAGAATAGGTAATGGAAAGAATATAAGCAGACGAAGCATTTATCATATAATATATTGGTAACTTCTTTTGTCGCTAATGAAATGTTCCATATCCCCCATTGGATTCATTAATATTCTAAGATAAAATATTTTGGAATGCCTCAATGACATAATTAATATTAGAAGAACTCTCATTAGAAGCTAATTTTACCAAGGACCAAGCAAAATACATAACATTTAGCATAAAAAGTTCACTCAAAGACATAAAAAGAACTATTAATAGGCAAGAATACGTTATCATATCACAGAAATCCACTACTAAGTATTATAACCATTACTTAACATGAATGAAATTTTGTACCAATCACAAAGAGAGACAGAAATAAATAATCTTCTTGCCTTAGACCCCTTGATGAATGAAAAAGTCCATAAGAGGTTGAATTGAGTAGATTAACCAATATGAAATTCGAGGTAAAAATGCTCTCACCAAACCCTACAGCCACCAAAACCCTACTAACTCTGACCACCGGAATCAATGGCCATGATGTCCATTGGTTGACCTCCAAGGTAGGAGGTGGAACCACCGACACTTATTCTCATGACTGAAAAACCAACATATGCCAATATCCTTAAACCTGCTCAACAGAACCATACACTACTACCTATGAAACATGTCACTTATTTACATGGCGAACCACGTATTGTTTGGGAAGAAGAAGAAGTGTAACAGATGATTGTCAACGAGGGCCTGCAGTATGCCATTATTGAAAAATTCTCCTATGGGTGGCTGGATATGCAAGAGTTACGGAGATTGATTCTAAAGCAATGCGAGCTGAAAGGAGAAGTGGATATAGGGCTGTTAAGTAATAGATACATCCTTATAAGGGCTACACTTCTAGAGGATTATGTTAATCTACTGCCAAAACCATAATTTTATATTACGCATAAGAATTGGTCATATCCCATGCGTACTCTAAAGTGGGACCTGCTTTTTGATCCAAAGGAGGAAACATCAACAGCCATTGTATGGATTTCTTTTCCATTGCTACCACCAAATTTCTTTGGAAAAGAGACTGTTTTCTCACTTGCTTCAGCAGTAGAAAAACACTTTTAGGTGGATTTTGCCACCCAGAACAAGACTTGACCTAGTTGTGATAGGATCAAAGTAGAGGTAGACCTTTTAGGTGATTTTCCAAATAGAATAAATATTAGAATGAGAACCAAGATGGGAGAGGTCAAGGAGAAGTGGATAAATATACAATATGATTACATGCCGAAATATTGTACAACTTGTAAGCTACAAGGCCATATGAAGATGAATGCTTTGTTTTACATCCAGAATTATACCCAGAAGACAAAGAGGAATAACAAACAAATAAAGAGGAAGAGAGAAAGGAAGTATTGAACCCAAAAGACAAAGTTGTTATACAAGGACCAAAGGAAGATCTGGAGAAGAGATCACACACGCAGAACAAGAGGGGGTGGTAATCACAGCATAGTGACATTGAACATAATAGAGGCAGGCACTAGAAATTAATACTACTAATAAGTTAGAGGCCTTGGGGAAAGAATAACTTGAAATAGAGCAAGGTAATAAGGGAGGACAATAAGATAATCAGGTTGGTATATCTATTAGTGACAAGGTATTACCTCAAAGTGCACAGGAATGCAGCAAGGGACAAGGGGATCATCAGTAATAACTGCACAAGGAAATAAAAATTGAGAAAGAGCAAGGTGATGCTCAGAGTGCTACTAAAGATGTCAATAGTAGAAGAATGAAGGATGGGAATAATTCTAGTAGCTTGAATCAGAATAAAGGGGATAGAAAGAAGGGATAGAACAATAACAAGGTCAGAATTCTCAAGAAATACAACAAGGGGACAGTCACATGGGAGAAAGACAAGCACCTCAGCAAATCAATAATGAAGAGTCTATTCAACAAAAGGAAGCCAGCATAGGGAATAATGAGAAAGGAAAAATAGGGGTTGGAGGCCAAGATTCCCATGAAGTTCAGTAAGGGAAAAGTAGGGGAAAATTAGATAGGGGAAAATGAGGGTGAGCAGACAAATCAAGGATTGATCATCCCACAATAGGCTCCAGATATAGGAAAAATTTCTGAGACAGAAAAGGTGGAAAAGGAAAATTCAGAGAAGGATGTAGAAATAGATAAAAATATTGAACACATGGGAAAAGAGGGAGAATTATCACCAAGGCAAGTGAGTCAAATTAAGGGAAAGACGAAGAAGGGCAACAAGGTCCAGCAACCAACTTCATAAATCAATACAAGGGGTAGAAAGGGGTCGAGATCTACAAGTGATCAATGATAGCAAGGATATTTTTTTGGAATATAAGGTCAGTTAGGGGACATAAAGCATTTGATAGAGTCATTGACCTTCACAGGAGACATCAATATAATTATATAGATTTACTAGAACCTTTTTAAAGTCTGAAAGAATTGGATAGCTACAGAAGGAAATTGGGTTTGCCATATACTAGAACTAATGTTTAGATAAGATCTGGATATTCTGGGGGAGGAATAGGAAGAACAGTATGTGGAGGACTCCATTTAGCAATTAACAATTACTTTTGGTCTAAGAAGATCCTCAAAACAGCTTAAAATCACAGCAGTGTATGCAAGGTGTAATTCTTTGGAGAGGCAGGAATTATGGGAGAATCTGGTAGATGTCTCAAACAATTCTTTACCTTGGCTGGTTGGTGGAGATTTCAACACCATAATGGATGAAAATGAGAAAAGTGAAGGACTACCAGTGGTTCAGAGGGATATGACAGATTTCGCACAGTGCATAAGTGAGTGTGCTCTGAATGAAATTAATTTTAAGGGCAACCTATACTCTTGGTGGAATGGCAGAATAGAAGAAGAATGCATTTTTGTAAGATTGGATAGGAATTTTTCTAATAATGAGTTGTTGAATCATATACCTAATAGTGAAGTACATCATTTGATAAGACAGGGATCAGATCATGCCCCTCTTCATGTGGTTGAGAATGTACTACAAGAGAGGGTGATCAAGGCTTTCAAATTTCTCAACTTCTAGACAAAACATGCTGATTTACTAAAGGTGGTGGAGAATGGAGGGAAGGTGGATCACTTACATGGAAATCCCTTCACAATGATTCACTTGAAGATGAAGAATTTAAAAAGAGTTCTATCTCTGTGGAGCAGAGAAGCTTTTGGGGATATTTTTGAAAACAAAGTTACTTTAGAAGATACAATTAAGGTGCATGAGGTACAGTTACAAATGGCCCCCACACCAGAAAATAGGGCAAGGTTACAGGAAACAGAGGCAAAACTAAAGAAATATAGGTATATATAGGAGGAGTTTTGGAAACAAAAAGCTAGAATGAGGTGGTTTAATGATGGGGACAGGAATACAAACTTCTTTCATGCTTATGTGAGAGGAAGAAGAAGAAAGATGAAGGTGGAAGAAATTCTTAGCAAGGAAGGGGAAATTTTAAACACCACCCAAAACGTAGGGGATGAAACTATTTAGGTGTTTAAAGATCAATTTGTAGAATTAGAAGAGGTTGATGATTACACCATGCTGGACAATATCCCAAGCCTGATAATAGAAGATCATAATGATGAAATGGTGAGAATGCCATCAGATGAGGAAGTGCAACAGGTTGTTTTCTCCTTAAATGGGGATAGTATAGGGGGTCCAGATGGCTTCTTAGGTCTCTTTTATTAGAAGTGTTGGAGTATAGTTGGTTTTGATGTGATAAATATGGTTCAAGCTTTTTTTTTGTGGGCATGAACTTCCAAGGTTTATTATCCACACAAATGTGGTACTTATACAAAAGAAGGAAGTGGTGGAGAGGTTTGGGGATTTGAGACATATAAGTATTAGCACTTTCTTGAACAAAGTAATATCAAGGCTGATATATGAAAGAATGGTGAATGTTCTTTCTCTTATTATCTCTCCTAACCAAAAAGGTTTTGTGAAAGGAAGAAACATCACCGAAAATGTTTTATTAGCTCAAGAGGTAGTAAAAGAAATAAATAAGAGGAATAAGTTTCATAATATTATTGTTAAATTGGATACGGCTAAGGCCTATGATAGGGTCTCATGGAAGTTGTTAGTGAGAGTATTGAGGAAGTTTGGCTTTGCTGAAAGACTGATTGATATGGTAGTAAAGCTAATATGGAACAACTGGTACTCTATTCTGGTGAATGGTTAGGCTTTTGGTTTTTTCCAATCATCAAGAAGCTTAAAGCAGGGAGAACCTCTTTCCCCTACCTTGTTTGTTATCGCAGCTAAAGTTCTGGACAGAGGTCATAATAGGTTGTTTGAAGATCCTGAGTTCAAGGGGTGTGGATTACCTAAGTGGAGCCTAGAGATAAATCATTTGTCATATGCAGATGACATAATTCTATTCAACTCAGGAAACCCTTATTCTATCAAGAAAATGATGAATGTTCTGAGGAACTATAAGAGCATCTCAAGGCAGATGATTAATTTGGAGAAAAGTTTATTTTATCTTTATGAAAAAGCCCCTAATTAGATTGTCAATAGAATCAAAAGAATTACTGGGATCAAATAGGGATCTTTTCCTTTTATTTATCTAGGGTGCCCTATTTTCTATGGAAGAATAAATAAAGTACACTTTTGACAATTGTTGAAAAAAGTCTTAAAAAGACTTAGTCTAGTCTGTGGAAGAATAAATTGTTATCATTTGGAGGAAGGTATGCGCTAATAGCTCATGTTCTTTAGAGTATGCTAGTATACCTATTATCAGCAATGAATCCACCAAAGGGAGTAATAAATGATTTGCATAAAATATTTGCTAAATGCTTTTAGGGTAACACCACAGAAGCAATGAATAAGCATTTGGACTCATGGGAAAGCATGTGTTATCCAAGAGAGAAGGGAGGGATGGGGTTTAGGTCTTTACATGATGTTTCTAAAGCCCTCTTTGCTAAATTCTGGTGGAGGTTCTAAACATGTACTTCTTTATGGGGAAGAGTCATATATACTAAAATTGTAGAAAACTTCATCCAGTATTGTCCAAAGGATTAGGTATATCACATGTCTGGAGAAAAATGATAGAAGTAAGAGAAGAAGTGGAACAAGAGATATGGTGGCAATTAAAGGGTGGCACTTCAAGTTTTTGGTTTGATAATTGGACTAAGCAAGGGGCCTGTATTATATAGAAGGTGACAAGGCACAAGAAGAAGAAATAGAGGTGCGGGCTTTTATTAAACAAGGAGAATAGGACAAAGAGATGTCAGGGAATACTCTTTCTGAGGAAATGGTAGATCACATCATATCTAGCATTAAACCACCTAGCAATGAGTTTGCTGTTGATGTTGCTTAGTGGGGAAACACACAATGGAATTTCACAGTGAAGTCAGCATGGGAACTAATGAGACAGAAAAAAGAACAGAGAAGGGATTTTGGATATATATTGGGAAAGTCACTGCCTATAAAGGTGTATTTTTTCCTATGGAAGCTATGGAATAGAAGGATACCTACAGATGACAACCTTAAAAGAACGCATATATATCTGGTGTCAAGATGTTGGTGTTGTGAGGAGAAGGAAGAGGAGACTATGACATATGTTTTTCTAACAGGCCCCATATCTGAAAAGCTATGGAGGCAGTTTGCTCATTTTACAGGTATCAACATTACAGGAATGAACCTATACCAACTCATAACTACATGGTGGACTTGGGAAGGCAATCCAAAGATAAAGTTGATTTACAGAGCAATACCAGCAGCCATTTTATGGACACTATGGAAAGGGAGGAACAATGCCAAGCATGGTGGTCACTCTACTCTACAGCAGATGACTTACCAGGTGGAGGATCTACTGAGAAAGATGGTCAAGAAGGAGTACCCATGGATCAAGCTAAGAAAGGCAAACTGGAGTTAGCTAATTGGTTAACTACAAAAGTATAGGCCTCGGCTGCACTATACTAAGGTTTGGTGGAGAAAGCCAAAAGGGAATAGGTTAACGTCTAACACGAATGGGGCTAGTGGAGTAAACCCTGGATGCAGTACATTTGCTTTTTGTATTAGAGACTCTTCTGGCAATTTCTTCTGTGCTAAATTACAAAGAATTGGGTGGTGCACGAATATGGAGGCAGATTCAATAGCAATAAAGGAGGCTCTTACATACTACAGAACAAGGAAATACATGGGAGTGGATCTAGAAACAGATTCTCTGGTTCTAACAAAAATGATCCTCCAACAGTGGAGGATGCCATGGGAATTAACGGAGAAGATTGTAGAAATTATGGAATTGCTTTTATAGTTGCAGGTCAACATTATGCATACTTTTAGAGAAGGGAATGGGGTTGCAGATGCATTAGCTAATGAAACCATGGAGCCACAGGAAAGCAAAGAATATCACAACTGTCACGACCCAACCTATGGACCGCGATTAGTACCTGATAGGGGCACCCAGACAACATGACAGGCCTAT
>DF369047.1:0-12259 GCA_000787875.1 Solanum virginianum
TATATTTCGCTATACAGTTTGATTCACGCACAATTTTTGTATTATCGTGCACAACGTTTGTATAAATTGCGCGAATTATATAAAATTCAAACTGTAGTTACAGCTAGAATATGTTTGCCACGAGTCATAATTAATTCAAATTATAACTATGTTAACTAGTATATATTTATTTATTCACGTAATTTTTTCTTTTAAATTTCACTTGCTAACGATATTCCATTTTTAATTCAATTTTTAAATTTTAAATTGCGTTGGATATCTTTTTTTTTTTTTTTAAAAAAAACATAATCGCTAGTTCCTACTTTTTAAGGAATTTTGTTGGTAGGTCAAATTTCAATTAAAAAATTCACTAGAGAATTCTATAACACATGATTTGGTTGCATCTTTTAATGGAATAATGAAAATACGAATTGAATATTGTACTGCATTATTGAATTGAATTATTGTAGTTACTATAGTTTTTGAATTAAATATTCAATTGTTAAATAATTATAATATTGACAATAATGATAAAAAAGATTAAAAAAATAAATTATCTCTTATTTTTTAATTTAAATAAATAACAACGAGCTCATAAGTTTTTAATTTAAATAAATAACAACGAGCTCATAAATTTAATATAATGAATAAATAAAAATAGAAGAAAAAATATCCCACCAAAAATGTGAAAGGTATTATAATCGATTAATAAGTCGGTGTGCATTATTGGGTTATTTATGTGCATGTAATTAGTTTGAAACCTTCAACATAAATATGAAGTGACTAGATAACAAAAATAAACTTTTTCAATTTTTATGCGTTTGTCTAGTAGACACATGTTCAATTATAAATTTGTTATCTAGACATCTGATGTGACGTAAATTTTAAAGATGGGTAGGCAATTATTTGTAACCAGTGGTGGCGCTACACTGGAATTAGGGGTTCATTTAAATTTTTTTTTGGTGAAAAATAATTATACTATTTATATATCATAAACATATTTTTTTCGAACTTTCTTTACTTAGTTCATATGTCTGCTTAAAATTTTGAACCCTCTTACTAAAAATTCTGGTTCCATCACTATTTGTAAGTAATTAGAATATTCAAATGATATAAGGGAGACAAATTAAGGTGTTTACATAATCATTTTATAAGTTCAAAACGAATTAACGAGATAAATATCCATTTCATAGTTGAACTTTAATATTTTATACTAACGATGTAGATAATTTACATTCTTAGCTTCCTCTATAAAAATCAACAAGAGCCAGACTAAAATTACGCTCAACTCCAACATTTCAAAGCTTTTTCAAAACCTCAAATGTTCTCTGTTTGTTCCTATTATTTCTGCAAGGAAAAAAATAATTGTTCATAAGATGATGGTTATATTATATTATTTTATTTGTTTTGTATTAATGTTTACTATAAGGTCATGTGAAGGGAAAGTGGAGTTACCAAAGAACGTGGTTATAAAAGCAGTATTTGCCTTTGGAGATTCAATAGTTGATCAAGGAAATAATAATTATATTCCAACTATAGCAAAGTGTAATTTTTTACCTTATGGTAAGGACTTCAATGGTGGAATTCCAACTGGAAGATTTTGCAACGGCAAGACGCCGCCGGACTTGATAGGTAAACACAATACATTTTGCTTTTACTGACATTCTTTAATTTGGTGCGGGGTTCAGAAAAAAAAATGAAGACTTTTGAAATTTGTGATCTAAAATAATTTTTAGTTATTTCATATTTGTGTGGTTATAATTCATTTCATTAAAGGTTAAAGGAGATTTTTAAAGTTAAATTGTTTCTAATTATAATCAGACTAAAAAAAAAGAGTGACACATAAAATGAAACAGAGAATGTAATTTATTTTGGTTTACTGATTCTTGATTAATTATTTATATATATTAAATAATTTCTTTCATATAAATACAATTTTTTTTAACCTATATTGTTGAATTCTTGCTGAATCATTCACTTAAAATGTTGGCTTCGCCTCTGATTTGTTATTTTCTCTTCTACTTTGGAAAATAGATGCGTTGGTTACCTCATGGCCATAAGTCAAATTGCGACACAATCTCAATTATTTGATGTCATCTTGTCAAGTAAATTTAATTATTAATGCGGAGAAAATTCTTTATTATAAAATCGAAATTTCAGGATGTAATTAAAAAATAATCGATAAAAATAACACAAATTGCAAATTTGGCCATTTCAGTTGAAGAATTGGGAGTAAAAGAGGCTATGCCAGCTTACCTAGATCCAAATTTGACAATCGAAGATTTCAAGACCGGAGTAAGCTTTGCATCTGGTGGTTGTGGATTTGATCCTCTAACGTCTACCCTTGCGGTATACTAACTTTAAAACTTGTGATTTTAAATATGATGTATATATAGTATCTCAAAGTTTAGAAATGGTCATTTGCAGCATATTTAAAATATAGCCATTGTTTACAACACTAGCCGTTTTTGTCACACAAGAAAAAACAAGAAGGAAACACTAATCTTTACTCTTATATTTTTTGTTTATGTTGATCAGTCAGCTATACCTTTATCAACACAATTAAATCAATTCAAAGAGTATATTGAAAAGCTAGAAGGATTAGTTGGGGAAGAAGAAGCCAACTATATTTTAAAAAATAGCCTCTTTTTGGTGGTTGCTGGAAGTGATGATCTTGCAAATACATATTTCACTGTTGGAGTTCGATTGAAGAAGGATATTAACTCATATATTGATCTCATGGTGGACAAAGCTACTGAATTTCTCCAAGTTAGTATACCTTAACAATTATAATCATGCCTAGCCCTCGTAGGCAGTCGATTTTTCTAACCCTCGAAACTGAATTAATCGAATCAATGAGTTTCAGATACCAAATGACTAAACCTCCATGGAGGAATAAATAATTCTTTATCGATTATTGAAAAAATTATTTTGCATTAAATTTTGTGTTGATTCAAGCTTTTTTTTTTCTTGAAGGAATTGTACAACTTGGGAGCAAGAAAAATTGGGATATTTGGAATTCCTCCAATAGGATGTTTGCCATCACAAAGAACAATAGCTGGTGGGCTACATAGAGTTTGTAATGAAGAATACAATGAAGCAGCCCAATTGGCCAACAAAAAATTCTCAATTGGCATTAATTCACTATACAAGAAGTTGGCCCAATCCAAGCTTGTGTTGATAGATATCTATAATCCTCTTCTTGATGTCATTGTCAACCCCAAAAAATATGGTACTATTTACTAATCATACTATAAATTTATGACAACAACCACCCTCATGTTTAGTATTTTTTGTTTTTGGGGCCTGATATTTTTGAGACGAGGGTCTTTCGAAAACAACCTCTCTATTTCTATGAGACAGTGATAAAGTCTGCATACGTTTTACCCTCCTCAGACCCCACTTATCGGATTCTATAGACGGCTCGTGCTTTTTCATTTTCATTTTCATTTTCTTGTCTTCTTATTTTATCAATTTTGTTATTGTGGATTGTTGTAGGATTAGAAGAAGTAGAGAAGGGGTGTTGTGGCACAGGAACAATAGAGGTGACATTATTATGCAACAAATTTAGTGGAACATGTGAAGATGATACAAAATATTTATTTTGGGATAGTTATCATCCAACTGAAAAAGGTTATAGGATTCTTATTGATCAAATCTTAAAGAAATATGTCAGTAGTTTCTTGTAGATTATAAGCTCAATCAAGATCAAAATTATGTATCACCAAATTTGTATACTTTGGATCAAACGTACAAAAAGAGATATGTTCGATTAATAGTTCATTTATGAATATCCAAGTATTTATGTTGAAATGTAATAAAGAAAATGTAAGGTGCACGATTTTGCATATTTGAGAAATCAACCACACAAGTCAAGCTACTTGATGTAAACCTTATGACTAACATGATATGTACTTTCTTATCCTCCATAATATTTTTTTCCATAAATTTTACGTCAAATTAAAGCATGTCACATAAATTGAGACAATATACATTTTAATAAAATCTATATGTAGATATTTTGAGTGATATGATAGTACTGTAAAAAGAATTTTACACTGACAATGTATATTACTTATTCAACTCTTATATAATATACATTTGTACTTTTGCACCCTCTATAAATAACCAAAAAACCCCCACTAAAAGCTATACTCAAAATTAAAGTTTTTTGTTTGTCAAGTCATGGTTATATTATACTATATACTTTTTTTGTTTTGTGTTAATGTTTATATAAATTCATGTGAGGAATATTATAGTAATTAGCTAGTTAAATAACTTACTTTTCTATCTATAAAAATTTAATGTATATAATACGAGTATTTGGTAGAGAATTAATTAATTAATTAATCCAAATTCTTCTATCACACTTTTCTCGTTGCTTAGCACTTTTTTCCTCCACGACTCTCTCTTGTAAATGAAATAATATTAACATGAACTATATTCACATAATAAGTTACTTAAAATATAATTGCGTGTAATTTTATTTAATAATATTAATTAATCGAGAATAAATATTTTTCAAGAAAGAATAGGTAAAATTGAAAAGAGTGATTATCTATTACGAGAGTCGGATAGTTGACACGTGGAGAGCTAATACACATTTTAAAATATTCAATTCATTTTAAACTTATTTCTACCCTTGTGATGTGAAGATATTATTTTTGAAGGAAAATACTCGGACACAAGACTATAAAAAATAACAAGATACAAAATAAATACAAATAGATAAATCGAAATACTAATTTTTACACTATCAGTATGTAAAAATTAAACTCTTACAAAACGGATCTTTCCCCATAATGTGACGAAAGTTCTCAACGTCTTAACTTCCATCCTAACCCAAACGTAACAATATATATGATGTATTATTTTGTGTACCTTTATATATAAATATTTTGTTTTTCTTTTCAAAACCTCAAATTTCTTAGATAAATTAATTTTCTTTATACTATGGTATTTTTAGTGCATAGAATATTAATGATGGATTTGTTATGTGTTGTTTTTATTATGTTATGTTTTAGTACATGTGAAGGAAAATTACAACTACCTAATGACGCAAATATAACGGCAGTTTTTGCTTTTGGAGATTCAATTGTGGATCAAGGAAATAACAACAATTTAATTACTCAGGCAAAGTGTAATTATTTGCCTTATGGAAAAGATTTCATGGGTGGTAATAAACCTACCGGAAGATTTAGCAATGCCAGAACACCAGCAGACATGCTAGGTATATAATACGTGATATTACTTGTACAGAATTTGATACCACGCAAAATTCAAATTTAATTGTCTATTTCAGTTGAAGATTTTGGAATCAAGAAGCTAATGCCAGCTTATCTCGATCCAAATTTAAACGTTGAAGATTTAAAAACTGGAGTAAGTTTTGCTTCAGGAGCTTCTGGATATGACGTTTTAACCTCTATTGTTGCGGTAACTTCTTATTCTGTACAATTATCTACATGTAAAATTATTGTTTTACCTATATATTTTCTTATATATTATTGTTGATTTGTGTAAATTAGTTAGCATTACCACTATCAGTACAATTAGCACTTTTTCAACAATATATTTGGAAGATGAATGGACTTATTGGTGAAGCAGCAGCAAAGGATATTGTTAAAAAGAGTCTTTATGTTGTAGTTACTGGAAGTGATGACCTTTGTAATACATATTTCATGCTCAAATTTCCAAGGAAGATACAGTACAATATTGATTCATATACAAATCTTATTGTGGATGGAGCTTCCAGTTTTGTCAATGTAAGTATATATATCTATATTTGACTATTTTTTCAAGTCATGATTATATATTAATGGAGCTTCATCTTTTAGACGAGGGTTTTTCAAAAACAACCTCTCTATCTCTATGAGATAGTGGTAAGGTCTGCACATATTTTACCCTCTTCAGACGCTACTTGTGGGATTTCACTGGTTAGTGGTAAAACCCTTCTCCGAACCATGCGCATAGCGAAAGCTTTAATGCACCAAATTGACCCTTTTATCATAACAAATAGTACTATGTTTTTATATATATGACTACAAATTGATGTTTTTTTTTTTTAAAAAAATCATATTTTGATTCAAAAAATTCTTTTTGAAGGATTTGTATAATATGGGAGCCAGAAGAATTTGGATATTTGGGCTTCCACCAATAGGATGTTTGCCATCACAAAGACTGAGAAGTGGAGGGCCACCTAAAGTTTGTGTAGAGGAATATAACCAAGCTGCAAAAATAACAAATACAAAATTATCAGCTCAAATTTATTCATTAAACCAAACATTGCCTCAATCTGAGCTTCTTTACATCAATATCTATGATGCTATACTTGATATCATCGTCAATCCCAATAAATATGGTAAAACATTAAACACTAATCTTCTCTAACTTCATATTTCTAGATCATGAGGTTAATTTTTATATACGCTAGCGAATTTCTGTATATGTTGTTAGGATAGAAGGTTAGACGGCCTGTAGGGATAGGATGATGTCTGACCTAGTGATATAGTAGGTTAGTAGAGTTAGTCGTGCCTTATATTGTGTTGTTATTGTGTCTTTATATATTGTGTTAATGTTGTCCTTCATTTGTTTTGTTATTCTTATTGTCTTTATAAATTATCATTTGCTTTCCATTCTAGTCGTTTTGTTTATATCTAGTATTTTTTGCTTTCGGGGATGATATTTTTGAGAAGAAGGTCTTTCGGAAACAATCTCTCTATCTCTATGAGGTAGTGGTAAGGTACGCGTACATTTTAGCTTTCTGAAACCTCACTTATGGAATTTCATTGGATATGTTTTTGTTGTTATTGTTAGGGGTTGAACTGAATTTGAATCGGATAAAATATGTTAGTCGAAGTTTATTTGCGCTAATCGAGCTGGCTTAATAAACATCCTGAATCTTACCAATCAAATTCAATTTGTTTTTGTTGTCTTATAGTTTATGTTTTAACTACCGAGCGAAATATTTTGATTTGTGATGAGGTACATATTTAGTCCGAATCAACTCCATTTGTTAAATTGGATGAGTGATAAAAATGATTTGAGTTGATAAATAAACAGGTTAATAACCCTCTCAAACACGAAAGCAAGTTATACTGATCATATTTTTATGAACTAATTTTTCAACTGCTCGTAAATTTTAGGTTTTGAAAATGTGCAAAGTGCGTGCTGCCCAGGAGGGAATGAGTACTTATTATGCAACAACATCACAGGAACATGTGAAAATGACACAAAATATTTATTTTGGGACAGTTATCATCTCACTGATAAAGGCTATAGGGTTCTCCTTGATCAAATCGTCAATTAATAACCTTATTGTAAACATGAATTATACATCAAGATTTGATTATCCAGTTAATAAACATTCGATTAATTTAAAGCCGAAAATAATCATGCTATATTTCATCCTTCCTTATCATCTTCTTTTTACTTTTTTAAAAAGATGCGATTGTACCTTACAAAATTTCGACTTCGTTAATTAGGTTTTATAAGATGCAAAATTAGGAAAAAATAGAACCATCACATGAATAATTTAATTAATCGTCTTATACTCTTCAAACTTCACTTGTAAAATTGAACTAAATTTTTTGTTGCTATAGAATTTAACATGATATATCAATAATTTAACTGCTATAACTAGTTTCTTGCTATTTATTTAGAATATCAATCAGTACAATTAAATAAAATTACTTGTAATTTTTTCGATTAAGTGAACTATATAGAAAAAAATTACGTTATCAATCTATATTAACTTAAATTCTTAGTCAGACATTATTATCACAAGATAACTCACGGACTATCCTATTTGGTACTCAATCCAGTTGACTTGCTGACTTTTTGTAGGAAAAATAGGAGCCTCCAGAATTTAAATATGTCACGAGAATACTATTTGTTTTAAGGTATCAATTAATATTAATATTAAATATAAAATGAATGAGAAATTTTCACAAATAGTTACTAATAAGTATTTTAGTTATGTTTCTTAGCTACACTTTGTCATAGTCATAATTTCATTTGTTATAGATATTTTCATCTGTATAATTCACTATCAATATACAAATATGATAAATAGTTTATTATCAATATCCCCAGACCTCACTTGTGAAATTTTACTGGGTATGTTATTGTTGTTTATTATCAATATACAAATTTGTTTATATAATTCGCTTGCAATATATAAACAAGATAAGTAATTTACTATTTAATATGCAAATTTTAGGCTTCAATAGTCATTCTCATTAAAATACAATGACGAATTATATTTGAGTGAAACTATGACTATGTTACGCACTTCACTAATAAATATTTACTCAATTGTATTATTTTATGTTATCTATAATATAATTACCTTTTAAATAACTATACTGTATAAACATTTCTTATATATATATAAGAAAAAAGATATAAAACTTGAACTCAAAACAGTATCGGTTTCTAAGCTATTCAAAATAGGCAAAAAAACACTTTGTATCATAAAAGTTACTGAATATTTAATTTTATTCTCACTCAAAATTTAAGGTCCCTCTACTCAAAAAGTGATGCATTGTACCACTCTTTTTATACGGACAATTGGAGTGCATCTTCATTCGGTCAAAATAATTATCAAAAAATGTAGTCATTGACTGTATAAATATATATAGTCAGTGGATGTTTTATGTATAGTCAAGTATATTTAGTTTTTGAGTATATTATAGTATATAATATATGTATAAGTAATCTACATATGTATAGTGAATCTATATTTTCTCTGACTTTTGATAAGATATATTATATAGTCATATATATTTTCTATGATTTTGGACTATTTTCTATGTAAATAAAAGAGGACTATAGTTACTGTAAATTAATTAGTTTATTGTATATATTTAAAATTGTCGAATCAAAAATGGAAAAACTAAGCTTGTACCCCCTTAAAATCAAACAATACATTCATATACCCCTTTACATTTTGTATCCCATACTATTAAAATTTTGCCCTCTTAATATTAAAATGTGCGCGCTGACGTCAGCATCGATTTGTATGATATACCAATAGGGTATATATACCAACAGGGTATCACAGATGATTAAACTCAATCCTATATGATACCGATGTGGTATAAATATACTGACAGAGTATATAACGAATCTATTTTCTACCAAATTAGTTTGATAATTTTTTTATTTGTTTCTTAAAAAAAATTCTATATACCAATTGGGTATAATATACCGCCAGAGTATCGCAAATAACTAAACTCATTTCACATGATACTGCTATGGTATATATATGCAGCCATAGTATATTTCATAATATTTATGCTGAAGTCAGCATGACATCAACACGTGAAATAAAAAGGGGCAAGTGAGTAGAAAGATAAATAATTTGGGTAATGGGTCCATTAAGGGTAAATAGTTTAGATTGAGTTTATTAAAGGTAAATAATTTCAAATTAGGTTTTCCATCAAAAATTAGTTGCTATCATAAAACTTTGTATTGACTAATAAGTTTAGGAGTCAGAGATAAGCAAACTCGAACCGCTGAATATCCCTATTTTATAACGCGACAATAAATTCAACCCATTTTAACCAAAAACCTCTTATCATTTCTAATACCCGACCCATAGGAAAGTAGTAATATACTAATATAATTTCTTGATCTAACTCGAGGGCATTTTTTATTTTTAGTGATAGATGAAGTTGCATTTAGTGATACAGAATGAAGTTGCACATGCTGTATCTTTAGTGCTTCTTGCAGTTGTTCGTTGAGATCACATAACTCTGTAGAAAAATCGAGAAGGGTAGGTGCACTCACTTAATGCTCATCATATCTCAACCCATGTGCAAATTACTCTTGTCCCTCATCCATGCTTCATATTTCGCGCGTATATCGTTTTTATTTATGTGACATAGTTTGACCCTAAATAGAATTTAAGTAAAAAAGAGAAACTTTTAAACTTATCATCTTAAACGTTGTCATGTTTCTATGGTAGCTTCTTATTAAAGGTGAAATGAGAAGTTTAGAGTTATATGTTTCCAAACAACGGAGGGGCCAACATTTTCAATTTATATAAGGTGGCTCCGCCACTAGGTTCTTGTGTGTTTCTTTACTCCAAAGCTAAAAGTTTTCAACTTTATCAATGAAGTTCCACATTTACAAAATATGTTCTTTTTTTATGTTGTCAATAAGTTTTTGTTATGCCATAATAAGGGTACCTCCTAATAAGTCTATTCCAGCAGTGTTTGTTTTTGGAGACTCCATTGTTGATACTGGTAACAATAATGGCCTTAAAACTATAGCTAAGGTTAATTATCCTCCTTATGGTCAAGATTGCATGGGAGGAATACCAACAGGAAGGTTTTCTAATGGCAAAGTCCCCTCAGATTTCCTTGGTAAGAAAAAATTTAACATATTGTACAGCTATGTTGCTCGGACTCTTAAAAAATGTCGACGGGTGAGTGTTGGATCCTCTAAAAGTAGTGTACTTTTTGGAGGATCTGACATAAGTGGGGCAATATTTTTGGATGGTCAGAGCAGCATAGCTGTTAAGTCTTATTAGAGAGAACTATATTGTACATCTATGTTGCTCGGACTCTTAAAAAATGTTGACAGCTGAGTGTTGGATCCTCTAAGATAGTGTATTTTTTGGAGGATCCGACATGAGTAGGGCAACATTTTTGGATGGTCAGAGCAGCATAGTTGTTAAGTCTTGTTAGAGAGAACTATATTGTGCATCTATGTTGCTCGGACTCTTAAAATATGTGGATGAATGGTTCGTGTTGGATCCTTGTAAAGTCCAATCTATTTATTGTTTTAACACAAAAGAGTTTTCATAGTCTCTCGGTCTTTGTTTCAGTGGAAGAATTGGGAATAAAAGAGCTTTTACCAGCATACCTTGATCCAACTTTACAAGCACAAGACCTCATCACAGGAGTTAATTTTGCTTCAGGAGGTGCAGGATATGATCCTCTAACATCTGAAATCGCGGTATACTTCTTTCCTTATTCGTCTTTATGTGCTTTTAGTTGTTACCTTTCTTATATTTCTAAAAACTTTTATTTGTAATGCAGAACGTCATAGCATTGTCCGGTCAGTTGGAACAGTTTTTTCTTTTAGTTCTTAAACTTAATGTGAATATGCAGAAAGTCATTTCACTAAATGGACAAGTGATATTATTCAAAGAGTACATAGTAAAGCTCAGAGAGATAGTTGGAGAAGATAGAAAGAATGAAATCGTAGCAAATAGCTTATTCATTTTGGCCACAGGAGCCAATGACATTACCAACACATATTTCAGTATGCCTCTTCGAAAATCTTACTATGATGTTCCATCATATGCTGATCTCTTAGTCAGCTTCGCTTCAAGTTTCGTACAGGTAATGTATATAAAGTTTTAACTCTATCTGAATTCATGGGAATATACAAGACTAAATAATGAGATGTTGTTCATAATTCTGAAGGATTTATATGAGCTAGGGGCACGTCGGATTGGTGTTTTAGGCATACCACCAATCGGATGTTTGCCATCGCAAAGAACACTTAAAGGAGGATCAGAAAGACGCTGTGTTGATTATTTGAATCAAGCAGCACAATTGTTCAACAGCAAATTGGAAGCTTACTCAAGTTCTCAGGGAAAAATATTACCTAATTCAAGGTTGGTGTATGTAGATACATACAATCTTCTACTTGATGTCATCGACAACCCTCAAAGATACGGTAAATAATGCCTGTTTCTTTTTTCCATGAATAGTTAAAATGTACAAGATTTCTCATCTTTTTATATGATTGTGCAGGATTCAAGATTGCAGACAAGGGATGCTGCGGGACGGGGAAAATAGAAGTTGCAGAGTTATGCACATATACATGTTCCAGTGATTCTGATTATATTTTTTGGGATAGTTTTCATCTTACAGAAAAAGCATACAGGCTTTTAGCTCACCAAATTCTTGCCCAACATTTAAGTAGCTTCTTCTGATATATTCCACTTGCATAAGTGGATATCTCTAGACTCTTCCCTTTTTTGTCCTCGTCAAGCACAGAAATATCTAATTTTTTTAAGTGTACTCAAAGAGAAGGAGAACAGTAGCTCATTCTATGTATTATCCTCATTATTTGGTTTGCAAATGATCATACAAGAATTATACTATGTGGATCATTATACATGTGTTTGTATACCATGATGTTTATTTCCTTGTTTTATTGATTAAGCAAGTACATGATCTTGTAATAACATAGTTGACTTCACGTTTTTTCTGACATTGTACAAGTCAGTGGTGACGAATGGACATCAGATTTTGAACATATC
>DF369045.1:1686-15046 GCA_000787875.1 Solanum virginianum
GAATAAGGAGATGTTCAAGATTAAGATGAAAGGAAGAAGTTTCAACTTGAACTTGTTTGATGAAAAGCAAAACAATCTAGAATTTCTAGATGAAGATATTGATGATGTACCTATTAAAGGCACAAAAACACTTTCTGATATATATCAAAGGTATAATGTTGCAGTTTTAGAACCAGGTGGATTTATGGAAGCTGCTAAGGATGAAAAATGGAGATATACAATGCAGGAGGAGCTGAAAATGATTGAAAAGAACAATACATGGGAGCTGGTTGACAGATCATCGCACAAGAAGGCTATTTGAGTCAAGGGGGTTTATAGAACTAAGCTCAATCCTGATGGTTGTATAAATAAGTACAAGGTGAGGCTGGTTGTAAAAGGGTACTCATAGGTATTTGGAGTAGATTTGTACATGGAGCAGAAGAAGAGCACTGATATCTTTATTGATAATCAAGCTATTATTTCAATTGCAAATAATCCTGTTTCACATGGAAAGACTAAACATTTCAAGATCAAGGTTTATTTCTTGAGGGAAGTACTACAGAATGGAGACATAGCCTTAGTACACTGCAAAACAGATTTTCAGAACGCTAACATCTTGACGAAGACTCTACCTAGAGCAAGGTTTAAGTTTCTCAGAAAAAGACTTGGTGTTGCTGCTCTTGAGTCAAGGAGGAGTGTTGAAAGTTGTACCTCAAAAGCTTGAGATTAGTTGTATCTCAAAATACAACTTAAAAGTAGGGTTTATGGCAGTCTATTCTAATAATGAAAAATACTCAACATCTATTTTTCCTCCTTCATATTTATTTTATTCTCCCCAACAAAATCCTACAGATACTCATCAACAACATTTATTTCAATTTAACTACATGGGATCAATGACCACGAATGTAAAACCAACTAGATAGCAGATGTCAACAATCTTTCAACAATTAGTCTTCCTTTCCTATGCCACACTACAACACCCCTCCCCTCAGAGAAAGACAAACCAAACACTAGGCATCATCTCAATCTCCAAATCGACTAAAGAGAACATATTTATGCATGTACCTTATTGAATGGAAATGGCTCCATTAATACACTTCTGTTTATTGTTCTTTCTCTACCTTCTATTATGGAATCAATACTATATTTTAATCTTAGTGGAGAAAACACACCCTATTAGACCCAAGATTAGTGTAGAATTTAAACATCATACAACTTGATCACATTTAAGTTCTGCTGGGCATGACTAAGAAGCCCAGCAGGCTTAAGTTTTGCTTTATCCTTCTTAAGCAGTATTAAATCAACATTTCCTTTCTAAATTCCAAGGCAATCATGCTATTAGGATCTGGCAGGATCTATTAAAATTGTTCTGATAATGACAAACGAAACCAAATTTATCATGCAGTACCAGGAATATAGACACAACTAAAGAGGTAGAATCCTACAAGGAGAAGGAGTGCTAAATAAGGAAGCAGAATCGGAATAGAACTCCTACAAGAAAAAGTGGAAGTGCCATGTTTACGAAGGAGTCTTGGAGAAGGACTCTTCTAGGGTCAAGTATAAAAGGCAAATCAACAACCGTAGAAGAGTCACATTTTTACAAATTTGAAAATGACATTCTTCACTCAGGAGCAACTGACACAAGAACATTCAAGCAAGATCTAAAGTTATGTTTTCTTGTTTGTTCAATTATTAGCAATTCTCTTAGAATTATTACTAAGTGACAATTATTGTAAGAGATTATTTTTTTCTGATAGAAAATTGAGTAGGGAGTCGGTTTGACTCTCTATGTTGCAAGTGTTGTGTGAGGCGATTGTGTGTTGAGTGTTGTGAGATTGTAAGCTTAATATATCCTCAGTTTTGAAGTAGTGACATTGCAAAAATCCTAGAGGGTAGGTAGTGAAGGATGGCATTATGCCAAACAGTCAAGTTCCTAAGGAACGCACTAAATGGGATGTTGCTGATAAGCTCGAAATCTAAAACAATGCCAAGTCCAAAAAGACGTTAATCTATGATATAGGTCCTAACGAGTACAACAGTCTCTGCCTACCAAGATACAAAGGCAATCTAGATACCCTATACACTACGCATGAAGGAATCACCCAAGTGAAGAAGGCTAAGATCAATAATCTCAACAAGCAGTATAAACTCTTGAGAATGTTGTAAGGAGAAAGCATCCAAGATATGTATACTACGTTCACATCTATAGTGAATGAAATTTATTTTCTTGGAGAACTTATTATATCTAGGAAAGCCATCCGAAAGCTCCTGAGCGTACTTCTTAAATCATGGCAAAGTAAAGTGGACGCTATCACTGAGGCTATGGACATGGATAACTTGACCATGGACGAGTTGATAGGGAACCTACTGACCTATGAATTGAAGAAAAACCAAGAGAAGGAACTTAACGTCAAACGGAAGGAGAAGAACATGGTTCTTAAGGCTACTGAGAAGGAAGACTTCGAAGGGAAAAATATTGCCCTAGTGACTAGACGTTTCCAAAGATTCTTGAGGAAAGGCCAAGTTGGTCAGAAAAGAAACTACCAATGAAATACTGGCAAGGATATCAAAGATTAACTATGCCGCAATTGTGGAAGCCCTGATTGCTTCATCAAGTTCTATCCCCCATGGGCCCTGGAATATAAGAAGAAGAATTTTAAGAAGGCTAAGGAACCTAGGAATGAGCAGTACGTCCTCAAGAACAGTAAAATGACCAACCAAGACGCTGATTTTTTAGTCAAAAGGGCACTTGCAGCTTTAGGCAATACCTCTGGCAAGGAATCAAATAGAAAAGCTCTGTAGTCCTTCATGGCTATTGAAGGATCTAAGAAATATGATTTTCTGGTACGTGTAGCTCTAGAAGAATCTGATGATGAGAGCAATGGGATTAAAGTTGAAACTCATGTTGATGTTGACTGAACAACCTCGACACTGGAATAGGGTGTGATGATAAGAACGTGACACTAATGATGGGAGCAGATCCTACAAAAAAGACAGTTTCCTGCAGGAAACCAAGGTAAGCTTCGAACATGTTAAAAAGAACATGACAGGCTACTCTAAGAAAAAGCTTGAATCTTTGTCGCTAGTCTTAATTGATGCTTACTTATCTGTTTGTGACACCAAAGAAAACCTTTTGGAAGATTATTGTGATACCCCATAACTCTATCCTCACATATACCTATGTTTCAAGAATCACTCTTATATGTGGGAAGTGTATCAGGGTCATAAGAGACCCCTAGTACTTAGTCGAGTTCAAAACCTTTCTATAAATTGAGTTTCTAGTATTGAATTATGCAAGGGTCAACATTAAATGATCATAACTATTAGCACACAAATAATTAGGTGTCCCATGACCTACCAAAGGAAATCAATTTGAATTAGCTTTCTAACGCAACTGGTTTCACCTCGTTGGAGTTTGGAGTCAAAAGTTATGGTCATTCTATTTAAGACTGTCAAGTGCAGAATTTCTCCACGAAACCCTTTACGGGCCATAAAATGAACTATGACCCATTTGCTAATTCGTGGAGAAAAAAAGTTCTTGAAACTTCAACTTTTGGCCCCAAACTTTATGAACCCATCTACGGGTCATAAAATGGGCTCGTAAAATAAACTAGAAACACCAAAATAGGGCCAAAAGTTTACAGAAAGGTCTCTATTAGCCGTGGAAACTTTTACTGGCCATAAATGGGCTCGTAGATGACTTTTGATAGCTTTTTAAGAAAGGGTATTTTGGTCTTTTCCCACCCTTTCTATGCCTAGGATTGATAATTTTAGAACTAAATAAAGCTCTAATCATGTTAGATTAATACTGTTACGCTAAAACACAGTCTCAAATGTGGAAGCAAGTTTCAAGGAAGAAAAGGGCTAGGGTTTGAAGGAAAACTTAAGAATTCTTCCAACCTCTTCCAAGGTTCAAAAATTCCAGGTATGTAAGGCTAACCAAAATATGGATTCCGTACTTCCATTTGCCTCATAACCCGGATAGATGGTGATGTGAGTAAATTGAGTCTCTCATGAATGTTTTTTGAGGTTTTTCTTAAACTCTAATGCAGATCTATATAACTTTGCATGAACTACCATTTTTATGAATTAAATACTTGAATTACACGATTTTGCCATACTATATGAACCCTAGCATGATTTCTTATTATTTTTACATATTTTATTAAAATGAGCATGTAGGAGCATTATTTGAGCCTAAAGAGTATACAGAACCCCTAAATGTTTTAATTCTACATTTGTTCTCCTAAATGCTATGAGTTAAAATGATGCATAATTGAGTATTTATGAGTCAAGAACTGAACCTAAAAATGATATAACCAAAGAGTTGATAGTCGATGTGATGAGTTGAGTTGATGAAGGTCCAATGAGACTATATGAATGAGTTAACCATATAGTTGATGTTTTATAAGCATATTGAGTCTTGGGAGGAGTATTAAGCATCGAATTAAGTAAGAGTAAGTCCAACTCAAACTCAATAACTACGCAATGAGCATAGGAAAGGATCGAACTATAAAATTGGATGTTTCCTATTGTCGCAAAATGGGGACTTGATGTTACTGATTTTGGATCCATTAATGGGATGTCATATACCCCCGACAAGGTATTAGATGGATGTGTAAACGGCATTGCTTCATCATATAATCACCGGCTCATAGGTGATGGTTGTTGGTTAGAGAAACTCCCAAATAGGCCTTCATAGTACTCTGAGTTAATGATGAGACGTAGATAGTAGATGAGTAGTCATTGGCTATACTGCATTCTTACTTTAAACTCTTGGCATAATGATTGAGTTTCCTATTTCTTGAGTTGAGCTATTTGAGTTGATGTTATTCTTCCCATACATGTTTCTTCTACCATTTTACATACACATACATTCTACGTACGGAAGTCCATTTGGGCCTGCATTATTTCATGATGCAGAGACAGGTACTAGTGGTCATCAATAGGTGCACCATTGAGGACCTATTTGCTTTCAGTTGATTGGTGAGCCCTCCCCTACACTCGGAGGACATTATGTTTTCATTTTAGCTTAGGTTAGAATTATCTCATTTTATTTAGAGGTAGCCATAGGTCTGTCATTGGAACCATTATTCAGATGTTTTAGAGGCTTCATAGACTAGATTGTCGATATGATTGGATGTTAGTTTGACTTGTTTTCTTTCATGCTAGTCTTACTTAGCTCATGGATGAAGGGTTTGGCCTTTGGCCCTTATTTATCATATTTCATTTCTTGACATTATGCATTCTTATGCACTGATATCTTTTATTATTAGAATATGATTGAATGAATATGATAAGATCAAGTACTTCGCACAGGACCTAGCGATAGTCTCTAAGATCTGATCATTGTTAAAAATTTGAGAACTCAAAATTCTTAAAATACTGTATAGAGAATGGGGTAGTTTAGAATTTCTTTGCCCCCAAAAGACCACAACAAAATAGGATGTTGAAAGGAAAAATAGATCTCTCAAAGATATGGTTAGAACTATGTTGATAGCCAACAATCTTCCATAGAGCTATTGGGCTAAGGTTGTTAACACCACTTGCTATCTCATTCATAGATGCATGATCAGACTAATCCTAAACAAAACATCCTATGAATTACTGAAAGGCACAAAACCCAATCTGGCTCACGTCAGCTCCTTTAGTTATGCATGCAATATGCACAACAATGAAAAACATATGCTAGGAAATTTGATGCTAAAAGTGATGAGGGAATTGTCCTACTATTGACAAAGCAAGGCAAACAAAGTGTTCAATAAAAGAACCAAATGCGTTAAAGAAAGTGCGCATGTTATATTTGATGACACCAATTTCTTGGGCGAGAAAGTTTTGTAGGAATAGGTGCATGAACTAGTAATGGCAAATAACAGAAGAGATACATATGATGATGAGGGAGATAACATAAGCCTCAGTGTTCCTCCAACTAAATAGGTACTCCCTCCAACTCAATAGATACTTCCTCATACTCATACCTATGATGCAGGATATTTGATGGAGCGAGACCTTTAACTGTGACCTATGATGATATAGTAAAGATGATCAAGGTCATAACTAGAAACACAAGAGTTTTCATTCCCCAGAAAACTTGATGAATCCCCTGGATTCTAGTATAGCTACCAGACTGAAGCTCAAAAACATGTGTCCATTCTCCAATTATGTGTCCCTTGTTGAGCCCAAAAAATATCAAAAAAGCTCTACTGGATGATGAATGAATCTTCGCCATGCAAGAATAACTTCTTCAGTTTGAGGATAGCAAAGTGTGGCACCTGGTTTCCCCTACTCAACATCTTACTTTCGTTGGAAGAATAGTGACATTTAGAAACAAATTGGATGAGCAAGGTGTTCTGACCAGAAATAAAGCTATACTTATGGTTCAAGGTTACAACTAACAAGGAGGGATCAACTATGATAAGACTTTTGGCCCTACTACAAGAATTGAGGCCATACAGATGTTGATTAAGTTTGCAGCTCACATGGAGTTCAAACTATATCAGATGGGTGTACAAAGTACCTTCCTAAACAGGTATCTTCAAGAGGAAGCATATATGAAGCAAACTCTAGGGTTTGAAGATAATGTGTACAAACACCCAAACTATGTGTACCAGCTAGACAAAGTATTACATAGGCTGAAACAGATACCTAGAGCCTAGTATGATTAACTATCAAGTTAGATATTGAGTCATGGATACCTTAGAGGCAAGATAGACAACACACTATTCTTCAAAAGTAAAGAAAAGGATATGCTCATAGTTTAGGTCTACATTGATAACAGCATCTCTGGAGAAGAGTTTGCAAAACATATGGGCAGTGAGTGTGAGATGAGTTTGATGGGTGAGCTGATCTTCTTCATAGGACTTCAAATTCATGAGATGAAACGGGGAATGCCTATCCATCAAGAAAAGTACATCAAAGATTTACTTATAAAGTTTAAAAATCAGGATGCCAAGATCAACAACACTACTATGGCATAACTAAGATGGACGCAAATGAAGTAGGTAATGGTGTGGATGAGACCAAGTATAGAGGGATGATTGGATCACTATTATCTCTCACTACTAGTAGGTATAACATAGTATTTAGTGAGGATTTGTGTGCATGCTTTGAGTCAATACCCTAAGGATCCCACCTAGAAGCTGCAAAATGAATCCTAAGATATCTCAAAGGAACCATAAACCTAGTCCTTTGCACCCCACTGGGTCTTTTTTTAAAATTGTTAGCTTTGATGATGATAACTATGCAGGGCACCTGGTTGATAAAAAATGTACCTCAAGAATGGCAAACATCTTAGGACCATTTCTAGTATTGTCGGCTACGAAGAAACAAAATTTTGTGGCCCTATCCATTGTTGAGGCTGAGAATATGGTTGTTGTATCCTATTGTGGTCAAATTTTATGGATCAAACAATAGGTACTGGATGTAGGATTTAAAGTATATTGCATACCAATAATGTGAGACAACACAATTGCAGTAAATGTAGCCATGAACTCGGTGCATCACAAGCATACCAGGCACATAGATGTTCGCCATCACTTTCTATATGAAAATATTGAGAAAGGTCACATTGAAATGACCTTCTGCAAAATTGAAGATCAAGTGGATGACATATTTACCAAAGTATAGGGACGTGAACACCTTGAGCTCAATCACCTTCATCTAGGATTAATCGGGGTCACACGAATAATGCTTCTTCTTCATGTTGATATTTATTTTGAGTTCAAGTGTTGTAGTGAATAAGTGACCACTACATTTGCATACAGGAACATAAATTACTTGGTTATACTTGGACTCTCTCTCTAGCAACTATTGATATGACCATTAGTTTCCTCATCTAGAACAGCACAATAAAGAGAGGAGAAGCTACTTCCCCCAATTCTAAATCAGGTATGCTTCTTCCTTCCTATGTATGAAACATGTTGATATATGCATATGTCATTAAAGATATTGTCTAGAGTCACTATAAAAAGAACCTGCTTCCTTCTATATGTCTTCATTCTAACCCATACCTTTCTTATGGTGAAAATCTTGCTGACATAAAGAAAATGAACACTTTTATTATGATTTTAAGCATCGGTTAAATATGTTAGTTCTTGCAGGCATGTCGTTTCAATCATTCACTATAGCCTCTTCTTATTACTAAAGACCCTCCCTTTTAAACTGAACCTTGCCTCCATTTGCAGCACTTTCCTGTATGATTTTTCCTTGTCCAAGAAAGAATCCTCTCTAAAAGAAAGATCCTCTCTCAAACTCACTAGGAAAAATAGCTACCCTAGTATCATTTCTGATTTGGACTCCAACGCCACTACACCATCACTTCTCAAGGCTTTATCTCAAAGTGAACTACCATTTTCACCCTCCTCGACCTACTATCAGTCCCCACCACCATCCCTGCTAGCCAGATTCCCCTTGCCACCATGCCCACCACTAGTTGACCACTATCTTCACAAGACCCAGTTACCTCCACCCATCCTTCTTTCTCTCCCTCACCCTCTCATGACCTACCACATTTCATTCCCATTCTCTACTGAATACGTCTAAACTTTATTAAAGTAATGTTACCCTACCCATCCTATAACATCATCACCTTATCAATGAGCGCGTGTCCTCCTCTTTCTTAGACAGTACTCCTTCCTTCCATATTTCCCTACCAAATCCTAACCTTTCACCTCACTGGTACCAATCGCTAGTTCTATCTTTTGATAATTCAGACTCAATGCACGATGTACCACTTGTACGTATTTGTCATAGGGTTGTTCAATGTCCCAAGAAAGTATCTACTATATCAAAAACCACTCCTCTCTACTTTCGTTCACCCTTGACATGCAATAAATGAAGGACAACTACTCTAGATGAGGCAAACGCTAGTTGGAAAAGATCACGTCATGGTAAGTCTCCAGTATCCCCCTCCTCCTCTTCTCCTGTTGGAGTTGCTTCATCCCCTGAGGTTCCCCTGCACATATTTCTCCTGCTACTGCTTTTATATAATCTAAGGTTAATAAGCATGTGGAAAAATTTATCAAAATGGGGAAACTTAACTACTTTGGATCTAAAGTAGTGCTTAGGGTACAAGTGATCCACCCAGATGTACATCAGTTCCCTCTAGTGGATAAAAGGACCACTAAATAGGCTACTTAGGGGTGGTAACAAATGTTTTTGGATACAGATCCTATTGTTTATGAACAAGAAATAGTGTAATTTTATTTGAATCTGACTTTTCCAGAGGGTAGTATAGCTACATTTAGAGTTCAGGGTGTGGAACCACTATTTGAAAAAGTTAGGTTGGTAGAATATGTTTGGAGTTAGGATCAAAATTGTGTGCTTACCTGTAATTGCACTCAGGGCAGGGTGTCTGGTGTGCCCAAGAACATACTGAAGGGGGAAATTCCTCTATTTTTGAAGTTGTTGTTCGAAGTGGTCCATAAGGGGGATCTACCTAGGGGAGAATATTGGCATAAGGTGAAAGTTAATGATATCAGACTCGTTAACACCACTAATTTTGAGGAACTAGTTGATCAGCCCTCCTTCATCATTTGGCATATGGCAAGATTTATTAATCCTGTACCTGGCCCTTACCAGCTGGCATTTGGAAATATTTTGACTAGTAGCTTCAAGGTGTGTAAAGTCCTACTATATGCAAATAGGCATTTGACAAAAAAAGGATATGATTGATAGGACTACCACCCTATAGTGCGACTATCTTCTTGCTACCCCACTGTTCGTGCTCCACCAAAGGCTGCAGGACCTATGTCGTAGAAGATGCTTGACCTGCAGGTTGTTCATGCTGAACAAGTTAGACTTCAGGTGCGGATAGATGAGCTGAAGGATCAATTGGGGGAGGCTCAAGCTGAAGTAGGTCGACTTAAGGATCAACTCTCTGTCAATAGCAGGATAACAATACTAGGGTGGACGTCCTCTTGAAGATGCTTGGATCAAACCCCTCCTCCTCTGCTCCTCGCTCTTAATGCTCCTTGTCTTCCTTTTTGGCTCTATATAATTTTCTTCCAGTTATACTTTTGGTTGCTACAGACAATTAGTTTTTTGGATGTATATATGTTTTACTTGTTGACAATGGTTGGCTAGCAGTATGTCTGGTTGTAAATGTTATTTGATAGATTATCTCTCTTACTTCTTTGCACTTATTTCTACTGGTGAATGGCTAATATCATCAATTTTACATTGTTGTGCCTTGTGAGACAACTACTTTATATGTGTATGCCATTGTTAGTTATCTTTGTTCGTACTTTTTTCTTTTTGAGATGTCAAAAGGGGGAAGCAATGCAATGCAGGTATATAACATACAGGTTTGCAATCATCAAAAAGGGAAAATTTGTTAGGATCTATTAAAATTATTTTGATGATGACAAACGTAACTAGGTTAAGGTTGCAATAACAGGAATATGGACATAACTAGAGAGGCGGAATCCTACAAGGAGAGGGAGTGCTAAATAAAGATGCAGAATCAGAATAGGACTCCTACAAGGAAAAGTTGTAATGCCATATTTACAAAGGAGTGTTTCAAGATTGTAACCTTAATATTTCTCAATTTTGAAATAGTGAAGTTGCAAAAATTCTACGAGTGTAGGTAGTGGTTATTTCTCCCTTGAGCAAGGAGTTTTTTCACTATACATCTAATGTTCCTCTAATTAGTGCATTGATACTGCGTATAGAACCTGGTGGTCCCCCGTAAGCTTGAGCAAGGAGTTTTTTCACTATACATCTAATGTTCCTCTAATTACTGCATTGATGTCTAGTCTGCGTATAGAACCTGGTTTACTCTTTTGATTGTTGTAGTCATCTTTTCACATGCAAATAACAAACATTTTTATAAGCTTCTACACCGAATTAGTTTCTGCTTACTAGTAAAAATGCTTACAAATATAATATTAGAAATCTTATTCTCTATATCCAAGCATAACGCTATGTACATCATCTATTGAATGAGAAAGTAAAGACCCATTATGCACATTATTTATTGTAATAATCTAGCATGATCAATGCTCTGGACTAAACTTTTGAGATGCAAATAGAAATAATATGTGAATAAGATAATTAGGTACCTTATCTGGAGCTAGTGAATTTTCTGTGTCCAATATTGGGTGAAAAATATCACCACCAACTGAGATAATCTTGCCCATCTATGTGTGGCCATTTGAATTTTTGAAACTCTTGAATATAGTTTGAAAATAAGTCAGAACTTCTTCTCCAATATCCTGAAAGGTAAATAGAATTTCTTAAGTGCACCTCTACCACCTCCTATTTACAAATTGCCTACTTTTATTGAAAATTTTATTACTTAATAAGAGAAGATGGAGAGCATGCAAGAAGTATATGAAGTTCAATGATTGTCAAGAGTCTCTTTAATAGTTCAAGAGTTATATATCTATAGATGAATATGTGATATAAATAAATTTTAATAGCTCAAGAGAAATATATCAAAACGTTTGGTCAATAATGATGTGACACTCTAGAAAGATTTCAAAATGTTTAATGTACAAAAAATAATATTTTTATATTATGGCAAACAAATGAAAGTTTTATGAACAAATAAAAATTGAAAAGCATCTCACTAGAAAATGATGAACATATATAACCTATGGCCTTAGTCTCCCACTATCATTTACTCACATTAATCTTAATTTTAGGTCTTGGTTCAATTTACAATCCAAAAAATACAAAGTACCTATATCCACAAAGCAATGTATTTGCCATTATGAATATAATGAAGCAAACTTGAATGAAATTGGGACTATCCTCTAAGGTTAATAAAAAATGTATATTGCCATTATGAATATAATGAAACAAACTTGAATGAAATTAGGACTGAATTACATGAAAAGGATAATCAAAGCAGGCACCAAAACTGAAGTATACCATATAAATATTAATATTAACGTAGAAAATACAGGACAAAACAAGAATGATTTTCAAGTTTAAAAGAATATGAGCATTGGAGAAGTACAAAAATGTGACCTGTCCTTGACTGATATTCAGGATATTCCAATGTATTGCTTCATCATTTTTTGTACAAGAATACATGTAATAAGAATGTTATGTTTTAGAATTTATATATGGATTATTATTGCTTCATCATTTGTTTCTGCAAGAATACATGTAATAAGAATGTTGTGTTTTAGAATTTATATATGGATTATTATATAAATATTAAATGCATAATATAAATGTTGAGTTGACAGGAGCATTAAATATATTATACGTGTCTAGGAACATCAATGTCAAATATGCAAACATCTCTAACAAAATGTCTCTTTAGAACCATGACCTGGATAGCACAAAATTATTACTAATCTCTCCAACAAAAGTACAATATTCGATTGTAAAGCAAAAAGGTATGGTAAGTTGAGAGTTTTATGACCCTGAACAAGAAATTATATTTATTTGTTATGAATCTTGCATTGAGGAGAGGTCATAAGCGTCTATACCGTAAAATTATTTTCAAAACTTACTCGACAAGAAATTTTGCTACCTTAGGACCATTATAGTTATGACCGTCATCCAAGAGAGTATATGTTGAATAACATTTGTATATTTAACTTTATTTTTATTAATTTTTATTTTATTTTATTGTCAAAGAAATAAAGGGGATAAGATAAAGTACAAGTTCACATACAAAGAAAAGGGATAGAGTTCACAGGTTAAGAAAATGGATTAGCTCAAGAAATATAAAATGAAAAAAAATGAAGAGAATAATTCTCCATAATCCCTTTCTTTCCTTTATAAAGGTTTTGTAAAGTCTATAGATTAAGACTCCGATGAAACAAAACCTCAGGAAAAACATCAAAATCAACAAATTTACAGCTAAATAAAAATTAGATAGTCATTACCATTGATACGCTGTTCCTTCATTTTAGGCTGTTGAGGCCTTATAGGCCTTGCCAACGAAGGGGATGGAAGGCCAAGCACCCATGAATAATCATCTTCCATTTTTTACTTGTTGTTTGATTTAGGTTTATTTGATTTGAAGAGAGGTTTCTCACCTAAAACAAAAGGTTCCAGTGAAACAAGGCTTAACAGAGCCCAAAAGGAAAGGGGTGGTTGGGTCGATCAAGCCCTAGAGTAGGAGTAGGAGCGGGTTTGGGGTAAAGAAGGAAAGAAAGGGTTCTCACCCACCAGCAGCAGTAAGAGGACTTTCTCCACCAGCAATGGGAATACTTTAGAATAAGGGGTTTGGGATCACCGAGATGAGAGAATATGTGTGTGCGTGTATGTGTGATTTTGTGTGTGTGTTTGTGTGCTTAGTTAGAAAAATTAATTATAGTTTGAAAATAAGTAAATTACTTTTACTTTTATTACATAAATGTATGTATGTATGTATGTATATATATATATATATATATATATATATATATATATATAT
>DF369044.1:727-12706 GCA_000787875.1 Solanum virginianum
TACACTTGGTTTCTAGAATTTGCATTTTCTCCACTTTTAATTACTTAATGAAAGATTTAATGTCCTTGGTCTTGTAAGTGTACACTTGTACAAGTAAATACCCATAATCTCATAACACATACTTACAAAGATTCCAACTTAAACACTCAAATTCCTCAAAAGTGCACTTAAGTGTCAAACATCCTGAAAATGACACTAGTGATCTCAAATTTTTGCCATGGTGCCAAAATACCACTCTACGGGTTCTAACAGACCCTATGTGTTCTATAATCAATAGAGGCGTAGTATGGATGCAACCAATCCATCCCAAGTATGACATCAAAATCCACCCACTTATCCTACGTTTGATATGTGGTGGAGATTTCGGGGATTTTAACTTTCTGATGTTACGCTGTGGATGGCGTGTGCCTAGAGGCGCCATCATTTCGGTCCATTAGGTATGGTTTGGTATTTTTTTTAAAAGTAAACATTTTGATATTTTGGTTATGCTTCTAGTATTTTGGAAAGTAAGTATTTTGATATTTCGAATATGCATCGGCTTACTATGTTTTTGATTTAATTACTATTTTGGTTTATATTCTGTACTTTTTGCTTTACATATTCGGTACGTATTTCGTACTGACCCTCTTTCTTCGGGGGCTGCGTTCATGCCTGCAGGTATTGATATTCAGTTGGTGAGTCATCAGCTTAGGACATTTTTCTATCGTTTGAAGTGCTCCCCTACTTCGGAGCCTACTTCTGGTTTTTATATGTATGTTTATTCATTGCATTATTTATACATATATCAATTCAGGGGTATGATGAGGCCCTGTCCCGTCCTATGATTCTGTCAGTTTTGTTTAGAGGTCTATGGATATATACACGTGTGGGTTGTGCCCAGTTTGTACAATGAGCCATGTATTCTGAAAGAAAATATAAGACATCTGTTATAATCTGGCTTTGCATTTGTGTCTGGGTGCCTAATCCAGGCACTAGTCACGGTCCACAGAGTTGGGTCGTGATAAAAGTGGTATCAGAGCAGTTCGTCCTCGGAGTGTCCACAGCCCATGTCTAGTATAGTCTTGTTTATCGGTGTGTCGGGCCCCACATCTATAAACAAGAGGCTACAGGACATTTAGGATGTAACTCTTCTTTCTGATCTTAGATTATGCGATAGAGCAGTATTATTAGGATGACCCCTTGTTCTGACAGACTGTTTTGGTCTCAGAAATGTCTCCGGGAGAAACCAGGTACTGAGTGGATAGGTATTTCAATATTTTACTAGAATTTGTTGCTTCATAAGTAAATTGTGAACGTGAAATGTATTATTGTGATAGCTGAAGGGAAATCCTCGGATGTGATCATACTAGCACTAATGCATCGGACCCTATTAGAACTCCGAAGTTAAGCGTGCTTGGGCGAGAGTAGTACTAGGATGGGTGACCCCCTGGGAAGCTAGAGGGCATATGGAAAGGAAACTCCCTCTAAGTTGGTTACGAAATCCGTAAGGCTAGTTTAATATTCGAGGACGAATGTTTTAAGGGGGGGAGGATGTTAGAAAACTCCCCCTAAGTTGGTTACGAAACCCGTAAGGATAGTTTAACATTCGAGGACGAATGTTTTAAGGGGGAGGATGTTAGAACCCGTATATTTGTGTATTGGAACCATTAAGAAAATTTGGGACTAACATGGCATTATTAGAAAATTTGGGACTAAAGTGGCATTATTGGAGAGTTTGGGACCAAACTGACATTATTGGAAAGTTTGAGACCTAAGTGGAATTTTTGAAAGATGGTTCTAGAAGATAAGGTGGGACCCACTTCATTGGTGTTGAATTTTGGTTGGACCAAGTGTGGTGTAGACCACACTTGGCAAGTCTTGGAACATTTATATATACATATGTATGCCAGATTATCTCTTATGTTTTATCACTTATACTAAGAAAGAAAAACAAAGCAAAGCAAGTTGAAGAACTAAGGCCTAGAACTCTCGGCCATGAATAGTAAATTTGGATTTTGTTTTCTAGCCTTTCCAAAATTATTTTGATGTTACAAACCACCTATTTTGAGTCTCCTAATTAGCTTAGAAGTGTTGTTGGAGCAAGAAAAACCTTTATTCTTCACTTTGGCAACCCTAGCTCATTTAAGGAGTTTAAGTGGAAAAGGTATGATTAAATCTTTGTTTATATGTTATGAAGGTTGTATATATGTTGTAGTATGCTAAAGTGAAAGAAAATCATAAAGTATAGCATGTTGGAAGTAAGTTGTAAATGATGATGTTGGGCCGAATTGGTATATATGTGTATATATGGTGTTATGTTGTGTTGTAATTTGGCGTTGTCTTGTGATTTGGCGTTGTGCTGTGATTGGGCATTTTGCTGTTATTTGGCTGTGAATTGGCGTTGTGCTGTGATTGGGGCGTTGTGCTGTGATTTGGCATTGTGCTGTGATTGTGTATATGCTGTGATTGGGCGTATGCTGTGTTTGGCGATGTGTTGTGATTGGGCGAACGCTGTGTTTGGCGATGTGTTGTGATTGGGCGGACATTGTGTTTGGTATTATGACTTGTGAGTGCAGTGGTCTTCCCTGGATCACTTATCCTATGGTTGTGATATGTGGAGTGCAGGGCCGAAGATCCCCCTAGCTCACTTATCCTACATTTGATATGTGGCAGAGATTTCAGGGATTTGAACTTTCTGGCGTTATGCTGTGGATGGCGTGTGCCTGGAGGCACCATTGTTCGGGTCCATTAGGCATGGTTTGGTTTTTTTTTTAAAAGTAACATTTTGATATTTTGGATATGCTTCTAGTATTTTGGAAAGTATTTTGATATTTCGAATATGCATCGGCTTAGTATGTTTTTGATTTAATTACTATTCCAATTTATATTCTGTATTTTCTGCTTTACATATTTGGTACGTATTTCGTACTGACCCTCTTTCTTCGGGGGTTGCATTCATGCCCGCAGGTATTGATATTCAGTTGGTGACTCATCAGCTTAGGACATCTTTCTACCGTTTGAAGTGCTCCCCTACTCCGAAGCCCACTTCTAGTTTTTATATGTATGTTCATTCATCGCATTATGTATACATATATCCATTCTGGGGTACGACGGGGTCTTGTCCCATCCTATGATTCTGTTAGTTTTGTTTAGAGGTCTGTGGATACATACACATGTGGGTTGTGCCTAGTTTGTATGATTAGCCATGTATTCTGAGAGAAAATAAAAGACATCTGTTATAATCTGGCTTTGCGTTTGTGTTTGGATGCCCAATCCGGGCACTAATCACGGCACACGGGGTTGGGTCGTCAAAGATTGGGCTCGCATCCTACAAAAATATAGCAAGGGGTGAGCACCAAACAACAGGGTACTCAGCAAATGGCACTAACTTAAAGTAAAACAATGAAGAACCAAGTAACTCCTTAACACTTAACCACATACTGTCAGACTACAAACCTGCACTCAGAAAAGTCCCAGCACAATATATATATCATATGTAGAGTATAGTCTTGTTTATCGGTGTGTCGGGCTAAAGACAAAAACAAGTCAAATGTTATAATGAATAACCAATCTCAACAACACTCCATATAATCATAACAAGCCAGAGCATTATGGGACGAAATGAATGCCATGAGATGCAAATAAATGCTATGCAATACCAAATAATAGTGATGCATATCTGTCCTAGTAATCGATCATCCAGTAAACAAATAACAAATGAACAACAATCATTCTTTGAAAATAAAATGTGCAAGATGCTCATACGAATCATACATCTCAAATCAAGAATGGGTAGCTCAATACCATAAATGTTGCAATATCCTCAATCTCCATACCATCACAACCTCAACAACATTCATATCTAAAAAATAAGTATCACTTTGATATCAATAATAAATAATCACTATTTTGCATAGAAGAAATCTCCATCATTAATTCACAAGTCAAATATCACCTTACGATAATTACCTAATTCAAAATATTCCAATCAAAGTCTTCATAAATCCATCTCTACCCCAAAATACTAAATTGTATACACATTGGAGTATACGAGGTTCAACATATTTAACAAAAGGTTACAAATCCACTTGCCTTAGGACTCAGGCTAGAACTTTCGTGCGACACTAGTCAGTTTTGCTCACGAATACTGCACGATCTTGCAAACACTAGTAAGTCTGCTGCCTATGACCACTAAGGGAATGCTGGATATTGAAGTACAAGAGAGCTTTAGAAGAAAGAAGACTTTGATTGTTTAGAGAGAACTTACTCTTTTTTCCTTACTTCCAAAATGAAAGCTAAGGAAGGGTATATATGTACAACTCCACTTCCAAAACGGGCCGTTGCTACAGTACCCTAGCCATTGCTACAGTACTCTGCCATTGCTATAGTAAACTAACTGTTGCTATAGTATTCTACAATATTCTATCGTTGCTACAGTACTTTATAGTATTCTGCCCGTTGCTACAGTCTCGAAGCTTCTAGTCTCCTCTTGCACAATTCTAAGGAGTTCCCGGGTCTTCCAGAGCACGGCAAACACGTTCCTATGCTGTTTTGGGGGTAGAATTGTGGTGGGATACCCCTAGATTAAATAGTCTTAGCCAACTAACATTTGGAAATATCTACTAAAATTTATGAGAAAGATATTTTATAAGAAAAGTAACAGGACTAATTCTTAAAATATCTAACGGATCCTTACATTTTGCAAAATAAGTATACATGAAATGTTGAAATCTTCCTAGTGCATTTTTATATCCAAATGGTAATACATTCCATTCATAAAAGCCTTAGGGTACTGTAAATACTGTTAATTTTTTAGATTTATTTTCTAATTTTAAATGATAGAATCCTGATTTACAGTCGAATTTACTAAAATAATTATATCCTTGTATTTGTCTGATTTTTAATATTTTATTTGGGATTGGGTAATTATATGTTTTTGTTTTTGCATTTAAGTTTCTGTAATCAATAATCATTCTAGTTTTTTCTCTTTTTTGTTCACTATGTTTGTTAACAATAAATGCTGGGCTTGTCTGTTTACTATTACTTTCTTGTATATATCCTTTTGCTAATAATTCTGTTATATGCATCTTAAATTCTTTTAAGTTATTAAAATTATATTTTAATGGTTTTTGGGTTATTATACTATCGTCATAAATTAATTCTATTTTTGTTGTAGTTTTATGTTTTTTCCATCCTTGTAATGGATCTTCACTATATAATTTCATAAATTAATTCTATTTTTATTGTAGTTTTATATTTTTTCCATCCTTGTAATGGATCTTCACTATATAATTGTTCTAGTTTTTGCTTTATTGGACTTAATTTATCTATTGTCAATACAATGTAATCTATTCCTTCATTAGCATTTGGCATATTTTCTAATTTTTGGGTAATACTTTCACTCTCTTTTATCCAGTCTGTGTTTTGTCGTATTTTATTACTTACTCTTTTTGCTCCTATCTTATGATTACATGGTGTTGTTTACCACCAGTGTGTTTTAGTAAGTATGTGTGGGTAATATTTATCTAGAAAAAATATTCCCAATATCATATCTTTTTTAGCTAAAAACATGTTTCCAAGAAGGAATAGATACACCAATTGAGTTATATTTAGCAGATGATAGGATATTAGAACTATAGAAAAAAAACATAGTAAGTGTTGTTAAAGGAAATCTAATTTACCAAAAGTTTAAATTCACTGTAAATACAAATTACTCAGTAGCATTGACAGACCAAAATATAGAAAAAGGACTAGTATTATACTGGAAAATTAGTGGGATAACATTGACTCCAGGAAGCAAAATATGTACAGCCAGATGTAAAAATTTATATGTACTAACTACAAAGCATAAAATATCAGCAAGAAGTAAAATAAAAAGAATCAAGATAGATGACCCCTTTGAGCAATTTGTTAAAATAATAGATACTAATAATTATTCTTATAGAGAAATAGATACAACTACGAATTTAGAAATAATAGAAGAAAGAATAGGAAGACCTAGGAGAAGTATAAGTGACTTACCACGAGAGCGTATAAAGAAACTAGCTTATGATACATCACCTAATCCCCATAAGTACTACATTCCAGGAATAATAGAAAATAGAGAACATCTAATATTGTATAAAGAAACTAGCTTATGATATACTACCTAATCCCCATAGATACTATATTCCAAGAATGATAGAAAATAGAGAACATCTAATATTAATAGATACTGGACAAGAAGAGAATCACATAACAGAAAAACTATCAAGTAAGGCAGAAATAGAAATAAACGTAATGACAAAAACAAATATGCTCAGAATTACGAGCAATGATAAAAGCACAAGTAGAAATAGAGAAAAAAATAATAATATCACACACACCAATGACAATAAAATTTGAAATTATAGAAAACCAACAAGCGGATGTAATATTAGGACTAAACTAGTTGGAAGAAATAAAACCATATAAGATAGAGCCCTTACATATAACAATTACATATGACAAAAACCAAAAGATATAAAAGTACGGATATGGGATAAAATATTAAAAATAGATGAAATATATAATTATGATTTACCTACAAAAGATATGATATTTGGAATACCTTTACTAGATAAATATTACCCACACATACTTACTAAAACACACTGGTGGTTAACAACACCTTGTAATCATAAGATAGGAGCAAAAAGAGTATGTAATAAAATATGAAAAACCATAGACTGGATAAAAGGGAGTGAAAGTATTACCCAAAAATTAGAAAATATGCCAAATGCTAATGAAGGAATAGATTACATTGTATTTACAATAGATAAGTTAAGTCCAATAAAGCAAAAACTAGAATAATTATATAGTGAAGATCCATTACAAGGATGGAAAAAACATAAAACTACAACAAAAATAGAATTAATTTATGACGATAGTATAATAACCCAAAAACCATTAAAATATAATTTTAATAACTTAAAAGAATTTAAGATGCATATAACAGAATTATTAGCAAAAGGATATATACAAGAAAGTAATAGTAAACAGACAAGCCTAGCATTTATTGTTAACAAACATAGTGAACAAAAAAGAGAAAAAACTAGAATGGTTATTGATTACAGAAACTTAAATGCAAAAACAAAAATATATAATTACCCAATCCCAAATAAAATATTAAAAATCAGACAAATACAATGATATAATTATTTTAGTAAATTTGACTGTAAATCAGGATTCTATCATTTAAAATTAGAAAATGAATCTAAAAAATTAACAGCATTTACAGTACCCCAAGACTTTTATGAATGAAATGCATTACCATTTGGATATGAAAATGCACTAGGAAGATTTCAACATTTCATGGATACTTATTTTGCAAAATTACACAACTGCATAGTTTATATTAATGATATACTATTATACTCATGGACATATGATGAACACATATATTTATTAGAAGCAATTCATCTTGTCCGGAGGTTAGTGGAGAAATTTAGGGAAAGAAAGAAGGATCTTCATATGGTGTTCATTGACCTTGAGAAGGCATATGACAAAGTCCCGAGAGATGTTTTATGGAGGTGCCTAGAGATGAGAGGTGTCCCTTTGGTGTATATCAGGGTGATTAAGGATATATATGATGGATCCAAAACTCGAGTAAGAACGGTGGGAGAAAACTCAGAGGATTTTTCTGTTGAGATGGGACTCCATCAGGGATCTGTGTTGAGCCCTTTCTTGTTTACCTTGGTGATGGATGAGCTAACATGACCTATCCAGAAGGAGGTACCATAGTGTATTCTATTTGCAGATGACATAGTACTGATTATTGAGACCCAGACTAAAGTTAACCACAGGTTGGAGGCCTGGAGACACGCCTTGGAATCCAAAGGATTCAAGTTGAGCAAGACCAAAATGGAATAATTGGAGTGCAAATTCAGTGTAGAGAGGGATGAAGCAAACTATGATATGAGGATTGCCACTCAATCTATCCCCATAAGGGAAAGCTGTAAGTATCTGGGGTCCGTCATCCAAAATAGTGGTGATATCAATGATAATGTCACACACTGTATTGGGGCAGCATGGACCAAATAGAGACTAGCATCTGGAGTATTATGTGATAAGAAGATACCCCCTAAACTCAAAGGTAAGTTTTACAGATTGGTGGTTAGACCATCTTTGCTATATGGGGTGGAGTGTCAGCCAATCAAAAATGCACATGTCCAGAAGATGCATGTGGTAGAGATAAGGATATTGAGATGGATGTGTGGTCACAGCAGGAGCGACAAGGTTAGGAATGAGACCATTCGAGAGAAACTAGAGGTGGCCTTGGTGGTTGAGAAGATGACGGAAGTGAGACTGTGATGGTTTATAACATGTGCAGAGAAGGAGTGTCAATGCTCTTGTTAGGAGGTGCGAGAGGTTAGTTGTAGGAGTTACACAGAGGGGTAGAGGTAGACCAAAGAAGTACAGAGGGGAGGTGATTAAATATGATATGGAAAAACTTAATCTCACTGAGGACATGACCCTAGATAAGAAGAAGTGGAGGTCGCGAAATAAAATAGTAGGATAATTAGTTAGTAGGGTTAGGTAGTCGGGGGACCTTATAGGGTTGAGTAGTAGTGTTTTCTTTGTAGCATGTAATTGTCATTATTTGTTGTTTATGTGTTAATTGTATTATACTTTCGTATTGTCATCTGCTTGCTTTTACTTTTGATCATATCTAGTTTGTTCTGTATATGGGTTTTGAGATGAGGATTCCCAGGAAACAGACTCTCTACTTAGGCAGTGGTAAGGTCTGCGTACATTCTACCCTCCCCAGACCCCACTTGTGGGATTTCACTAGGTACGTTATTGTTGTTGTATTTATTGATATAATAAACACTTCAGGAATAAGTCTAAGTCAGAAAAAAGCAGAAATCATGCAAAATCAAATAGAATTCTTAGGAATACAGATAGACAAAAAAGGTATCAAGATGCAAAAACATATAGTACAAAAGATTATAAACTCAGATGAAATATTAGGTACAAAAAAGAAATTACAATCCTTTTTGGGATTAGTTAATCAAGTAAGAGATTATGTACCAAAATTAGTAGAATATTTAAAACCCTTACAAAAAAAATTGAAGAAAGATGTTCAACATACTTATAATAAAGAAGATCAAAAACAAGTACAAAAAATAAAAGAAAGTTATAAAAATTTACCAAAACTATGTTTCTCGGATGAAAATTGTTAGAACCTGCATTTCATGCATTGGAACAATTACGAAAATTTGGGACTAAAGTGACATTATTGAAAAGTTTAGGACTAAAGTGATATTATTAGAAAGTTTGGGACCAAAGTGGAATTGTTAGAAGTTAGGTTCTTGAAGATGAGGTGGGACCCACTTGGGTGTGTGCCAACTTCTAATTGGACCAAGTGGGGCCCACTTGACTTGTGTTGGATTCCAAAAGATAAGGTGGGGCCTACTTGAGTTTGTGCCAACTTCTAATTGGACCAAGTAGGGCCCACTTGACTTGTGTTGGATTCCAATTGGACCAAGTGTGGTGTGGCCCATGTACACTTGTTCTATTCTTGCTTATATATACAAGATGATCCTTACATTTTTCTTATCATTTTAAGCAAGAAATCATTTAGTTGCTCATCCTTGGAACCCTAGCTCATTTAAGGAGTTGAAGTGGTAAGTTAAGATTTAATGTTGTTTTATGTGTTATCAAGGTGGTATATGTGTTGTAGTATGTTGAAATGAAAGAAAAGCATGAAAAATTGAATGTTGGAAGTGAGTTGTGTCAAAGGTTGTTGGAACCGTGGGATGTAGTATGTGTTGTGTAGGGTTATATTGTGTTGGAGTTATGAATTAATGTGTAGTTAGTGTATTATGATCATGTTAGAGTAAAGAAAGTATTGGAAATCTATTTACATGTTTATGTGGGGTGTGAGGGCCGAATGGGGATATGTATATTATATAGTGTTATGTTGTGTTAGAATCATGAATGGTGGCCTAGTTAGTATACTGGGAGCATCATAGTATGAAGGAGTGGATGAAAATCATCTTTATGTATATATGTGGTACGGTGACCAACTTCTTGGCATATTGTTTTATGGTAATACTTAGTGTTATTGTTGATATATTGGCATTGGAATTGATTCTTGATGTTGTTGTTGTTGATTTGAGCCGTGTTGGATTCTTGGGGTTGCATATTTTTAAGGGAAAATGTTGTCGAATTTTTCATAGAATTAAGGACAAATTTGAAATTTAATGCCAAGAAGTCCTTAGCTAATTGTGTGGCCTTCTTATGAATTATTTGTAGACTTTGGGCTTCCCGAAGCATAAAGTGGAGTTGGTTGCATTTGGAATATTTTGGAGAAGTGTTGAGGTATGTAAAGCACCCCCTTTCCTTTTGGCATGTCCTAGTTCAAATTAGGCTTTGATATGATCCCCGAGGGAACTCTATTCCCGCAATTCGAGCTTATGTATGGTCCATCTTTGTTCCTTGGCACTCTTATATAAATTTTTCCTAATATTGTTTCTTATGTTTTATTTAAAAAATTTATAAGTTGCAAGAATATGTAAAAGTTTGATAAATTTTGCAAGAATTTATGTTTTAATGATTTTGGAAACTATAAATGTCCGCAACTAAGGTAGAAAGCTCGAATTGCTTTGGAGACCGTAAAAATATGCCTCACAGGAATTAGTATGATTTAGGATGAGTATGTTCGTCGTAAGTTGGGCCAGCTCTAGTTTTCATCGGTCGTGGGACCCGTGACGCCCTTTTATGTGATTTTGGTAACTTTGAAAGAGTTTGGAACAAATCTTATTTTGATTTTGAATATGAATATTTTACATATCTTTTGGATTTATGATACTGGTTTTTATACATATGATTCTCACGACTCTGCTCGTGCCTATTATGATATCGTTCATCGATTTTTGGGCTAGTTGTTGTCGTGCGCATTATGATATATACGACTCTGCTCATGCCTATTATGATATCGTTCATCGGTTCTCGAGCCGATTTTTGTCATGCCATTATGATATGCATGTATTCTGGTGTGGTGCTGTATTCGGCGGGTCGGCTTCGCCCAAGGGTCGGGCTCTGCTTATATTGATATTATAAGGTACTTATAGCTTTCTGATATGTTGGCATAATGCATGATACCCTTTGTGATATGTGATGGAGATTTCGAGGATTTGAACTTTCTAGCGATATGCGGTGGATGGCACAGGTCTGGAGGTCACCACCAGTTCTATCCTTTAGGCATGAATTAGGTATTTTGGAAATAAACATTTTGATTTTTTGGATATGCATTTGACTTTTATACTTTTGTTTTGATTGTTACTCTAATTTATATTCTGTACATTCTGCTTTACATATTCGGTACGTATTTTGTACTGACCCCCCTTTTCTTCAGGGGATGCATTCATGCCCGCAGGTTCTAACACACAGTGTGTGACTCATCAGCTTAGGACATCCTTCTGCGGTTTGAAGTGCTCCCCTATTCTGGAGCCTACTTTTGGTTTATTAATATATGTTCGTTCGTTGTATTATATGTATATATATATATATATATATTCGGGGTACGACGGGGCCCTATCTCATCCCATGATTCTGTCAGTCTGTTAGAGGTCTGTGGATGCATACACGTGGGGGTTGTGCCAAGTTTGTCTGATTAGACCTGCATAATGTGTTTGACATATTTGATAGGCGGTTTTACCCGCCATAGTGGCCTTGTCAGCCCATATATGCACATATGATATTCTATTGATTCCGTTTGGACTCTATTGACATCTTTCGATATGCAAGTCATTTTTAGATAATTTGAGAAACATTAGTACATCTGTCTAGAAATTTCCTTAAAAATTTTAGACATATTGGACCAGATTTGACAATAGGTTTGATATTTCTACTGGCATCAGTCATCTATTTGAAAATTTGGTTTGGTGATTATGTTTAAGTGTCCATCCGGTACTAGTCACGGCCCACGGGATTGGGTCGTGACAGAAGTGGTATCAGAGCAGTTCGTCCTCGGAA
>DF369042.1:0-15687 GCA_000787875.1 Solanum virginianum
ATTTATTTTAGATAATTTCCAATATATTGGTAGGATATATTCCGTCCATGACTTAGGATTAGTACCCTAGGCTTGAGTGGAGTGGAAAAAAATAAGGATACCACTTTTGCATGTTCGCTTCAGCCTTCCATGTAGCACTTTCAACTTGTTGGTTCCTCCCAATGACCTTAATGGATGCCATCTCTTTGTTCCTCAATCTCTTTACTTGCCTATCCAAGATCTGAACTAGAACCTCCTCATAGGTCAAATTATCCCCCATAACACTTACAACATCAAGAGGCACAATGACATTAGGAACACCAACATATTTTCTCAACATAGAGACATGGAACCTCAGATGAACCAAATTCATTTCACTAGGCAACTTCAACTCATAAGATACATTGCCAATCCTCTCTATCACCTCATAAGGACCAAAATACCTTAGGTTCAACTTCCCTCTTTTATAAAAACAGACAATACCTTTCATTGGAAAAACCTTCAAATAGACCTAATTACCCACTTGGAACTCTAGGTCTTTCCTCCTTACATCGACATAAGATTTTTGACGACTTTGGAGTGTTCTCAACCTTTCCTTAATCATCTTAACCTTCTCAAGAGCCTCCATAACCAGATTCAGCCCCCCAATAAAGCCACCTCTCCAAATTCAAACCAACCTACCAGTGATCTACAATATCTCCCATAAAGAGCCTCAAAAGGAGCCATAGCGATGCTAGAGTGATAGCTATTGTTGTAGGTGAACTCAATAAATGGAAGATGGTTATCCAACTACCTTTAAGCTCCAAGACATGAGCCCTAAGCATATTCTCAAGTATTTGAATTGTCCTTTCGGCTTGGCCATTCATTTGAGTGTGGAAGGTCATACTACGGTGAACTCTTGTACAAAGACCCCTTTAGAAAGACCTTCAAAAGTGTGAAGCGAATTTTGAACCATGATCTGATATGATGGACAAAGGAATCCCATGCAACCTCACTAACTCATGGATATACAACCTTGCATACTCTTCAGCCCCACATGTGGTTTTAACCAGTAGAAAGTAAGCTGACTTTGTCATCCAATCAACCACCACCTATATGGAATCAAAACCTTTTCTAGTTTTTGGAAACCCAACCACAAAATCCATATTAATTACTTCCCCCTTCCATGTGGGAATCTCAATGTCTTGGGTTAGGCCACCCAACCTTTGATGTTTGACTTTGACTTGTCAACAGCTATGGCAACCGAAAATAAATTTAGCAATGTCCTTTTTCATGCCTCCCCACCAATACATATCCCTCAAGTCTCTATACATTTTGGTGGAACCGGGGTGGATAGAGTAAGAAGAATTATAGGCCTCATCAAGAATTCTTCATCAAATCCAAAATTAGATCCAAGATTTAGAGCTCAAAAATGCTAAAACAACAATACTTTCGTGAACAAGAATTCTCTCTCTCAAACCATCAACACATGGACACACAACCTACCTTAGTACCTAAGGGCACCATCTCCCCCTTGGGAGAAAACGTCTACTTTGCCCTCTTTCACCAAGGCCTTCAATTCAAGCAAGGAGGAGTCAAGATCTTGTTTCGCTATCACCTCATCAACCAAGGAGACATGGACCCATCAATAACCACAACACTATTACCACAAACCTCTTCCAACCTAAGCCCCAATCTAGCCATGTCCCTATCACTACTACCCACATGCTCTAGGCTACCCATGGTCACTCTACTCAAAGCATCTGCCACCACATTTTCCTTACCCCGTATGATAATACACACTCATATCATAATCTTTGAGAAGTTCTAGCCACCTTCTTTGTCTCAAGTTGAGATTTTGTGTGAAGACATATTGAAGACTCTTATGATCAGTAAAGACATCAACATGCACCCCATACAAATAATGATGCCAAATCTTTAATGTGAATACCACGACGGCTAATTCAAGATCATGGGTAGGGTAGGTCTTTTGATGCACTTTGAGTTGCCTAGAACCATTGGGTATGACCTTACTATTTTGCATTAGCACACAACCCAAACCAACTGTAGATGTACCACAATACACAACAAAACCCTCAAGCCCATCCGGTAGTAACAATATAGGAGCGGATAAAATTCTATCTTTCAATGTTTGGAAGCTTTTCTCACATTCATCTATCCATACAAACTTAAACTTCTTTTGAGTCAATTTTGTCATAGGAGAAGCAATGGAGGCTTTGCAACACAATCCTTAAATGACCTATACGCTCCTCCCTACTATGTGAATAGATCAAAATATCATCAATGAAGACTACAACAAAGGAATCAAGGTAGGGTTTGAAGACTCTATTCATTTGGTCCATGAAGATGGCCAGTGTATTAGTCAACCCAAAGGACATCAACACAAATTCATATTACCCATATCTAGTCTGGAAGGCTGTCTTGGGAATATCACACTACCTCACCCTCACTTGATGGTACCCGAACAAAATATCAATCTTAGAGAAAATGCTAGCCCCTTACAATTGGTCAAACAAGTCATCAATTCTCAGAAGAGGATACCTATTCTTTACAGTGACCCTATTGAGTTTCCGATAATCAACGCACATTCTAAATGACCTATCTCTCTTCTATATAAACAACACCGGTGCACACCAAGGTTATTGGCTAGGTCTAATAAATCCCTTCTCTAATAAATCTTTCAATTGCTCCTTCAACTCCGCGGAGGCCATATAATAAGGGGGAATGGAGATAGATTGAGTGTCGGGAAGGAGATCTATGTCAAAATCTATCTCCTTTCGGGAGATGGGCCGGGAAGGTTATTTTGGAAGATATCAAGAAACTCATTTACAATCGGAACCGACTCAATGGGAGGGACTTTGGACTCCACATCTTTAACTCTCACAAGATGATACAAACACCCCGTTATTTTATGCAAAATACAAATCGGATAATTTCTATACAATCTCCTAGCAATAATAGATGCATCAATAAGAGTAGAAACCTCATGTGACTCATGCAACGACTTTGACTCAACATGAAACTTTTTAACAACAAAGAGGGCTAACAAAGGAAAGGGTGGCACCCGGATCAATCAAAGCTTATACATCAAGATCAAAGATATTCAACATACCAGTAACAACATCGGGGACCTCACTAACCCCTTGCCTTTCATGTAGAGCATAGAATCGATTGTGCCTTAGGGCACCACCTTGAGGACCAGCTCTATCCAATGGAACCGCATTTGCACCTTGGCCCTTGCGATGGTTTCTTGTACAATCCACCCTTTTGTGACTAAGCTCCCCACAATCTGTCATGACCCAACCCCGTAGGCCGTGACTAGGGCTCGAATGGGGCCCCAAACACAATCACCAGGCCGTGTTACAAACAGATGACTTATATTTGCAAAAATTTTGGCAGAGTTTCTTTTGTTTTAATGAATATCCCAAAATGGCCTGCATATTAAAAGATACCAACAGAGACCAAATAGAGCCAACAGAATAATAGATATATACGTACACTGGCCTATAAGGTCGCTACGACGGGTAAAGCCTCTCAACATATACATCATACAGATCTAATCATATGGACTAGGCTCAACCCGCACACATATATCCATACACCTCTAAACAAACTGACATTAATCATCAGACGGGATAGGGCCCCGCCATACCCCTGAACAAATAGATGCAATGTAACGAATGAATAAGTATACCAAAAGTAGGCTTCGAAGTAGAGGGAGCACTCCAAGTAGCAGAAGGGTATCCTAAGCTGGAGAAATCACCAAGCTGTTCATTAGTACCTGTGGCATGAAACGCGGCCCTCGAAGAAGGGGGTCAATATGAAATACGTAATGAATATGTAAAGCAGAGGATACAGAACATAAATCTAAGTGATAATTGAAACAAAAGTATGAGAGGCAAATACATGTCCAAAAATAACATAATGTTTACTTTCAAAATACAAATCATGTATGGGGCACAGGAGCTATGGTCGCCTGCTTGTCAATGGCGCTATAATACAACATAACACCAGAAATTTGCAAATCTCCAAATCCCCATCACATATCATAATACAAAGATAATGTATATGAGACAGGCATTACGTATCGCCGTCTTTGTACTCTCATAGTGCAATACAGAAATAGCATGAGTGAGTTGGGCGTTACGTGTCGTCATCCTCGTACTCACCCAAATCCAGTCTAACACTAAACATAACAGAATATGCAGTGACCCAGGTGTTACGTATTGCCGTCCCTATTCTCACTGCTAAACACATCCTAACACCGAAATATATCATAATGCGCACGATAATGAACTGGCTCGAGAACCGGTGAACGATATCATAGTAGGCACGAGTGGAGTAGTGAGTAATCATATGCATAAAATCATTATCATAAATTCAAAAGATAAGTATCTTTGAAATCAGAATAATACTTATTACAAATTCTCTCAAAATTATCAAAATCACATAAAAGGGCGTCGCGGGACCCACGGTCGGGGGAGACCTAAACTGGCCCAACTTATGAGGGACATACTCATCCTAGATCATATAAACTCCTATGAGGTATTTCAAAATGGTTTTCGAGGCAATCCGAGCTTTCTATCAAAAGATATAGACATTTAAAATTTTAAAATTAATAAAGAATAAATTCTTTCAAAATTACTCAAATTTCACATATTCTTGCAACTTACAAATTTCAAAGACATAGGAGTCAATATTGTGACAAATTAATATAAGAATGCCAAGGAACAAATATGAATTATAGACATGCTCGAATTGCGTGAATAGAGTTCCCTCGAGGCTCGCATCATGGCCTATTTTTAACTAAGACATGCCAAGAAAAAAGACTGCTTTACATACCTGAAACGCCCTCTAATACAATCCAAATGCAAGCCAAATCCAACTTATGCTTCGGATTGCCCAAAGTCTACAAACAATTCATATCAATGTCAAACAATTAGCTAAAGACTTTTTGGGCATTAAATTCCAATTTTGCCCTTAATTCTACAAAAAATTGGGCAGCATTTTCCCTGAAAATAGGCCACCCCAAGAATTCAACTCGGCTCAATCAGCCAACAACAAGAACAACAACAACCTAGCAACATCAATAACCAATTCAAACGGCAATATAACAACAGTAGCTCTATTTATCATCATTTAACAACATTCATAAATTTGATTCAGCGGCTTACCTTTAAGTCAATACCAATGCTTATACATTCAAATGCTAACCCGAATCCATACCAACCATATTGAAGGACACTCTAACCAACTCACATAACACTTTCAACAATTCAAATTTTCCTCCAATCTAGCCAAGAACAGCCCGTAAACCCGAGAACCCCACTTACTTTTCTCGTTCTCAAATCATGATTTCCAACTCCTAATTTACCAAAATCTTTTCAAATATAACATCATAATTATATAACGAACCTATCGACACCAAAATCACTTAATTTGGGTGAAAGGGCAAAATGGTCCGGGTAAACTCGCCTATCAAACATAACATGCAGGCATCATAATTATATAACGAACCTAACAACACCAAAATTACTTAATTCGGGTGAAAGGGCAAAATAGTCCAAAAATTTCATTGCAAGAAAAATATCATCTAAATCTAGAAATTTTTACATGAAAATGTTTCCCAAGTAATAAGAAATTCAGTAGCAAAAACTGTTTTGAAAATGGAGCTAATATGAGGAAGAAATTGCAAGTTAAATTTTTCAGAACATATTGAAAATGCAGCAGTGAACAATGATTTTTACCTCAAACGATGCATCAAAATCAATTTTTGAAGCTCCTACGTTGTTCTCCTCGAAAAATCATACAATTTAGCCTTTTTAATCACCCAAATCAGACCAAAATTGAGAGAGATAACAAGGTTTGAAGTTGGAAGAAGAAATGAAGCGTTTTACAAACGCTTCTGCATATTTGCAAGATGAGTGAACAGTTCTTCCACGTGGTAGAATCCCATTAGGCCATATGGCCCCGCCTTTTTATTTTCACCCACTGCTCAAACTTAATTTCGATGTTTTGACATCATCCAAAGTCTAAAAAATACAATCCATATATGAAATCTTATCAAAAACAACATTCTGGACTCAATGGTGCAGTCAAAATTTCCAACGGAGATCATTTTATGCCAAAATGGGTCCCACTTCTCAATCTCAAATACTACTGGTAGGTCAAATCACACGAAAGCCCCAAAACTGAATTAAAGGTCCTCCTAGCCCAAATTCAACATTTCGAATCCAATGAAAATATCAGAATTTGCAATTGAGGCCTTCTTGACCCAAAACCTGAGAAAATCCATTTAAACTAATTTTAGATTCAAAACTCAAAATATTCTCAGAAGCTCTAAAAATTGCAGCGAAACCAATTCTGGTGTTAGTTTGACCATACGAAACTTTCCAGATTCAAAAACTCAAAATGTTCTCAGAAGCTCTAAAAATTTCAATAAAACTTTTCTAGTGTTAGTTTGACCATACGAACTGCTGAAATTGTCAAAATTCCAATTTGAGGTTTTGAACCCCAAATGTTGACCAAAGTCAAACTTTGGCTCCTGTAACAACCAAAAATACAACTTCCAATTAATTCCACTTTTGATCCCAAATTTTTCTACTTGGTCCAATGCATGAAATACAGGTTCTAACATTCTCCCCCTTTAGAACATTCATCCTCGAATGTTGAAATAACTTTACGAGTTACAGAAACAATCTGAGGGAGTTTTCTTTCCAACTATCACCACAATACATTCATTGACCAACAATTTATTTATCAAGCAGCAAAGTCAAGCGAAGAATTGAATTATTTGTAGGCACTGAAAATAAGTGAGGATACTTCTTATTCATTTGCTCTTCGGCTTCACAGGTCATTTTCTCTCGGTTATTATTTCGCCATAACACTTTAACAGAATCCACATCTTTATTTCATAACTTTTCACCTGACGATCCAATATGGCTACGGGCCACTCTTCATAAGATAGTTCCTCTGTGACCTGGATATCATCCACAGAGAAGATTCTGGAAGGGTCGCCAATACACTTACGAAGCATAGAAACATGAAATACTGGGTGTACCGCTTCCAAATCAGCTAGCAGATCTAACTCATAGGCAACCTTGCCTATTTTGCGAATAATCTGATATGGCCCAATGTATCTCGGACTGAGCTTTCCCTTTTTACCAAACCTTATAATACCTTTCATAGGTGATACATTAAGAAAAACCCAATCACCAATCTAAAACTCTGAATGTTAATGACGATTGCCTGCATATGATTTCTGTCAACTCTGAGCCACTAATAACGGCTCCCGGATAAGTTTCACCTTATCCATCGCCTGCTGAATCACGTCTGGGCTAATCAACCTATCAGTGACCTACACTTCCTGCCATACAGTGCCTCATATGGTGCCATCTAGATGCTGGAGTGGTAGCTGTTATTATAAGCAAATTCAATAAGCGGCAAATGATCATCCCAATTGCCTCTGAAATCAATAACATAGGTCTGCAACATATCTTCCACTATCTGAATAGTACGCTCGACCTGCCCATCAGACTGGGGAATGATATGTTGTATTGAGACTCACCTCCAAGCCTATCTGAAATGATCTCCAGAAATTTGTCGTGAACTGGGCACCTCTGTCGAAAATGATATATATGGAAACACCATGAAGTCGCACAATCTCCCTAATATAAAGCCTAGCATAATCCTCAGCTGAGTAAGTAGTCCGGAGAGGAAGAAAATGGGCTGATTTTGTCAGCCGATCAACAATAACCTAGATGGAATCATACCTTCGTGGACTGCGAGGTAAGCCTTAACAAAATCCATATTAATGATCTTCCACTTCCACGTCGGTATTTCCATCTCCTGTAGTAGCCCACCGGGCTTCTGGTGCTCAATTTTAACCTGCTGACAATTTGAACACTGAGCGACGAACTTTTCTATGTCTCTTTTTATACCATCCCACCAATATAAACATCTGAGATCATGGTACATCTTCGACAACCCTGGGTGAATAGAATAGCAGGCATAATGTTTCTCGCCCATAACCTGTCGTTGCAAACCCGCGACATCAAATACACACAACTTGCCTCTGAGTAATAATGTTCCATCGGAGGTGAGTTCAAATAGGGACTTTATCTTTTTAATGGCTGTGTCTCTATACTGAGCTAGAATAGGAACCTCATATTGACGCTGCTTAATCTCTTCTGTGATGGAAGATTCAGCTATACCTCGAATAGAAACCCCAACATCTCCAGAATCAGCCAAACGGACCCCAAGATTAGCCAGCTGATGAATATCGTGAATCATCTCTTTTTTCTCTGAAAGCGTGTCTGCCAAACTACCTATGGACTTACGGGTAAGTGCATCTTCCACAACATTAGCTTTTCTAGGATGGTAGAGAATATCAATATCATAATTTTTCAGCAACTCTAACCACCTTCGCTGCCGCAAGTTCAGCTCATTTTGTTTAAAGATGTGCAGGAGGCTCTTATGATCAGTATAAATGTCCATGTGAACCCCATATAACAAATGTCTCCACATCTTCAAGGCATGAATCACTGCAGCCAGTTCCAAATCTTGAATAGGATAATTCTTTTCATGTTTCCTAAGCTGCGGAGAAGCATAAGCTATCACCCTGCCGTGCTGCATCAATACACATTCCAAACCAATATTAGAGGCATCAAAATAGATCACATACCCATCTGGAGGAAGAGTCAGGACTGGAGCTGTAGTTAACTTCTCTTTCAGCAACTGGAAACTACACTCACAAGCATCAGACTACTGGGATTTCGCTCTCTTCTGAGTTGGTCTTGTCAAAAGCGCTGAAATAAAAGCAAATTTCTCCATAAATCTCTGATAATAACCAGCTAATCCTAGGAAGCTATGCACCTCTATCGATGATGTAGGCCTAGGCTAATTCTTTACGGCCTCAATCTTATGGGAATCCACCCGGGTAACATCCCGTCCTATAATATTCCCCAGAAATGCCACTGAAAACAGCCAGAATTCACATTTAGAAAAATTTTGCATATAATTTTTGGTGCCGAGGTATGCCAAGCACCATCCTCAGATGATCCGTGTGCTTTTTTTTCTGACCGAGAATAGACCAGAATGTCATCCATAAACTCTATCATGAACATACCCAAGAACGGCTTGAATACCCGATTCATAAGATCTATGAATACTGCTGGAGCATTCGTCAGTCTAAAAGACATAACTCTAAATTCATAATGCCCATACCGGGTCCTGAACGCTATCTTGGGAATATCATTCTCCCGTACTCGCACCTGGTGGTAACTCGACTGTAGGTATATCTTTGAAGAACTTTTAGCTCCCTGTAACTGGTCAAACAAATCGGCAATCCTGGAGAAAGGGTATTTATTCTTTATCGTTACCTTATTCGGCTGTTGATAATCAATGCACATCCGCAGCAATCTATCTTTCTTCCTTACAAATAATATCGGAGCTTCCCAGGGTGACGTACTAGGCCGAATAAAACCCTTCTCCAAAAGATCTCTCAGTTGTTCTTTCAATTCCTTGAATTCTACTGGTGCCATTATGTACGGAGGAATAGAAATAGGCTGAGTATCTGGCAGCAAATCTATAGCAAACTCTATCTCCCGCTCGAGAGGAAGACCTGGAAACTCATCTGGAAATACATGTGGGAACTCATTAACAGCTGGAATTGACTGAAGAGTAGGTGTCTCTGCCTTTAAATCATGCACAAGGACTGGATGATAAATATAACCTTTTCTAATCATCTTTCTTGCCTTGAGGTATGAAATAAATTTACCCCTCGGCGATGCCGTATTACTTGTCCACTTAATAATTAGTTCCCTTGGAAATTGAACATGGACTACCTTCCTTTGACAATCAACATTAACATAACCAGAAACTAGCTAATCCATATTCATAATCACATCGAACTCAGTCATATCTAACTCTACCAGATCGGCCATAGTGCAGTGACCACAAATAAATACCAGATAGTCTCTATAAACTTGACTGGCAATAATAGAATCCCCTACCAGTGAACTGCGGGGATGTACCCTATACTGACTGGGGAGGATGTCTGCTCTACTGCTACTGAGGGTGTCTGCCTCGAAAATCCCCTGAATAACAAGATGATCTGGTCCTCTTGGGCTAGCCCCTGTCATCCACCCTATTAGGCTCGAACCCCTCAAGTTGGTCCTTCATAACCTGTGCATGGGCCTGAATACGGGCGATATCTATACCCGTCTGGGCCGTTATTACCAAGCAACTGTCAATATGATACTGGTCCAACCCCACTATATACTGGTGCATCTGGTAAGTCATACTAGCAACATATGTAGGCGCATATCTGGCCAGTGAATCGAACTCCAAGCCGTACACCACCTCTCGCATGTCCCTAATTTCTGCACCTAGCTGAGGGGCTGGAGGCTCTGGTACTCAAACCTTAGGAACTGGCAGTGTCACCGAACTAACTGTCGGGGGTGCAAAATCTAGCCCACCCTAGGCACGAGCCCTAGTAGTCACCCGAGCTCTACTAGTCTCACCTACCACTGTAGACTTGCCTTTCTGGGCAGCTATGGTCTTTCTCAGATGAATTGCTGAATACAACACAGTCTGTTAGAAAAGGGTTATCCTAATAACACAGCTTTATTGCATGATCTAAGGTTAGAAAAACAAATAACATCCTAAATGTCCTATAGCCTCCTGTTTATCGATGTGGTACACAACACACAGATAAACAAGACTCTACTAGATATGATTTGTGGATATTCCGAGGACGAACTGCTCTGATACCACTTCTGTCATGACCCAACTCCGTAGGCTGTGACTAGGACTTGGATGGGGCCCCAAACACAATCACCAGGCCGAGTTACAAACAAATGACTTATATTTACAAAAATTTTGGCAGAGTTTTTTTTGTTTTAATGACAATCCCAAAATGGCCTGCATATCAGAAGATACGAATAGAGACACAACAGAGCCAATAGAATAACAAATATATACGTATACAGGCCAACAAGGCCGCTATAACGGGTAAAGCCGCTCAACATACATATCATACAGATCTAATCATACGGACTGGGCTCAACTCATACACATATATCCACAGACCTCTAAACAAACTGACAAAAATCATCGGATGGAATAGGGCCCCGCCATACCCCTGAACAAATAGATGTAATGCAATGAACGAATAAGTATACCAAAAGTAGGCTCCAAAATAGAGGGAGCACTCCATGTAGCAGAAGGGTGTCCTAAGCTGGAAAAATCACCAAGCTATACATTAGTACCTGCGGGCATGAAACGTGGCCCCCGAAGTAGGGGGTAATACGAAATACGTACTGAATATGTAAAGCAGAGGATACAAAACATAATTCTGAGTGATAATCAAAACAAAAGTATGGGAGGCAAATACATGTCCAAAAATATCAAAATGTTTACTTTCAAAATACAAATCATGCATAGGGCACAGAAGCTATGGTCGCCCACCTGTCAATGGCGCCATAACACAGCATAACACCAGAAAGTTGCAAATCTCTGAATTCCCGTCACATATCATAATACAGAAATAACATATGTGAGTCAGGCGTTACGTATCACTGTCCCTGTACTCTTATAGCACAATACAAAAATAATATGAGTGAGTCGAGCGTTACGTATTGCCGTCCCCATACTCACCCAAATCTAGCCTAACATCAAACATAACAGAATATGTAGTGACCCAGCCGTTACGTATCGTCGTTCCTGTTCTCACTGCCAAACACAGCCTAACACCGGAATATATCATAATGCGCACAACAATCAACCAGTTCGGGAATCGGTGAATGATATCATAGTAGGCACGAGTGGAGTAGTGAGTAATCATATGCATAAAATCATTATTATAAATCCAAAAGATAAGTATGTTTGAAATCAAAATAGTACTTATTACAAATTCTCTCAAAGTTATCGAAATTGCATAAAAGGGCATCGCGAGACCCAGGACCGGTGGAGATCTGAACTAGCCCAGCTTACGAGGGATACTCATCCTAGATCATACAAACTCCTACGAGGCATTTCAAAATGGTTTTCGAGGCAATCCGAGCTTTCTATCAAAATTTACGGACGTTTAAAATTTTAAAATCAATAAAGAATAAATTCTTTCAAAATTACTCAAATTTCACATATTCTTGCAACTTATAAATTTCAAAGACATAGGAGTCAATATTGTGACAAATTAACATAAGAATGCCAAGGAACAAATATGGATTAACATATGCTCGGATTGCGTGAATAGAGTTCCCTCGAGGCTCACATCATGGCCTATTTTTAACTAAGAAATGCCAAGAAAAACGATTGCTTTACATACCTCAAATGCCCTCCAATACAATCCAAATGTATGCCAAATCCAACTTATGCTTCGGATTGCCCAAAGTCTACAAACATTTCATATCAATGTCAAACAATTAACTAAAGACTTTTTGGGCATTAAATTCTAATTTGGCCATTAATTCTACAAAAATTTGGGCAGCGTTTCCCCTGAAAATAGGCCACCTCGAGAATTCAACTCGACCCAATCAGCCAACAACAAGAACAAAAACAACCTAACAATATCAATAACCAATTCAAACGGGAATATAACAATAGTAGCTCTATTTATCATCATTTAACAACATCCATAAATTCGATTCAGCGGCTTACCTTTAAGTCAATACCAATCCTTGTACATTCAAATGCTAACCCGAATCCATACCAACCATATTTAAGGACACTCTAACCAATTCATATAACACTTCCAACAATTTAAAAGTTTCTCCAATCTAGCCAAGAACAACCTGTAAACCCGAGAACCCCACTTATTTTCCTCATTCTCAAATCATGATTTCCAACTCCCAATTTACCAAAATCTTTTCAAATATAATATCATAATTATATAACGAACCTAACCACACCAAAATCACTTAATTTGGGTAAAAGGGTAAAATAGTTCAAAAATTTTATCGCCGGAAAAATATCTTTTGAATCTAGAAATTTTTACATGAAAATATTCCCCAAATAATAAGGAATTCAGTAGCAAAAACCGTTTCGAAAATGGAGCTAATATGAGGAAGAAATCGCAAGTTAAAGTTTTCAGAACATATTAAAAATGCAGCAGAAAATAACAATTTTTACCTCAAACAACACACCAAAATTAATTTTTAAAGCTCCTACGTTGAAAAACCCAGCGATAAACAACAATTTTTACCTCAAACAATGCACCAAAATAAATTTTTGAAGCTCCCACATTGTTCTCCTCGGAAAATCATACAACTTAGCCTTTTGAATCACCCAAATCGGACCAAAATTGAGAGAGATAACAAGGTTTAAAGTTGGAAGAAGAAATGATGCGTTCTGCAAACACTTCTGCATATTTGCAGGATGAGTGAACAGTTCTTCCACGTGGCAGAATCCCATTGGGCCACGTGGCCCCGCCTTTTTATTTTCACCCACTGTTCAAACTTAATTTTGATGTTTCGGCCTCATCTAAAGTCCAAAAAATAGAATCCATATACGAAATCTTACCAGAAACAACATTCTGGACTCAATGATGCAGTCGAAATTTCCAACAGAGATCGTTTTATGCTAAAAATGGGTCCCACATCTCAATCTCAAACACTATCGATAGGTCAAATCACACAAAAGCCCCAAAACTGAACAAAAGGTCCTCCTAGCCCAAATTTAACGTTTCGAATTCAATGAAAATATCAGAATTTACAATTGAGGCCTTCTTGACCCAAAACCTAAAAAAAAAACTTATTTAAACAAGTTTCGGATTCAAAAACTCAAAATATTCTCAAAAGCTCTAAAAATTTCAGCGAAACCATTTCTAGCGTTAGTTTGACCATACGAAACTGCTGAAATTATCAGAATTCCAATTCGAGCTTCCAAACCCTAAATGTTGACCAAAGTCAAACTTTGGCTCCGGTAACAACCAAAAATGCAACTTGTGGTCTAAAATCTTCATTTTAACTCCAAAGTAAGTGCTGCAAGTTCCCTTAGACTAGATTTGACATTCCAGAGCTGATAGAATTGAAAACAAATTCAATTAAATCCACTTTTGGTCCCAAATTTTTCTACTTGCTCCAATACATGAAATACGAGTTCTAACACAATCAAAACATGCATTAGAGGCCTTAAAGCATGGACTCCTATTACTCTTCCCATATATAGGTCACACATCAATAAGAGACATATCACCAATACCTTGAGGCCTAGGGAAGTCATTGGCAAATCCCTATTTATAGCATGAGGAGGCCCTTGACCTTGTTGGAATCGGCCAGCCATATGGAATTTTCCCCCAGGACAGGGTCTCTTGGCCTCATGACCCCTCATCTTTCTTATCTTTTCTTCTTCCATTTGCTCGACATAAGTCATCAACCGAGACAAGTCCTGTCACCAATAAGCAAGACGGACTGACATTCCTCACTCACCAAGTTGGAGACCCTTATCATAAATTTATTCATCCTCAATCTTGGATTGGCTACCAAGTGAGGAGCACACTTTGAAAGTTGATTAAATTTGAGGGCATACTCCCTCACACCCATAACACCTTGTTTCAAGTTCATAAACTCTACTTATTTTGCCTCCCTAAGTTCAAGAGAGTAAAATCGATTAAGGAAGGCCATTTTGAACTCCTCCAAAAGCACCACATTACCAACCCCCCTTCTCACCCTTCCATTCCTCATACCAAATTTGGGCTACCCTTTTAAGTTGGTACACCGCCAACTCCTCCTTTTCATTTGGCCCAACATTCATGATATTCAAGATTTTGTAGACCTCCTCAATAAATTCTTGTGGGTCTTCATCCACCTTTGACCCATGAAAAATCGGAGGATTCATCCTCATGAAGTCTCTTTTCCAAGCTCCCGGGGTAGTAGCATGAGGGACTTGGGCCCCTTGTTGGACTGGTTGGCCACCACTTGGGCAAGCATAGTAAGAGCATCCCCGAGCTCACCATTGATAGGTTGCTCTTTGGGAGTTTAGGCCCGCCTTTCTCTAGTATTTGGCATGATCTAACATAGCAAAGAACAATCGTTTGGGGGAATACTCACCACAACTCTATACCACGACTTAGAACATGAAGAAAGGAAAAATTTCCTAAAATGCCTCATAGCCTCCTATTCATAGTCATGGCGCGCTTTACAACCATGAATAGGACTCTAATCGACGTGGTGTGTTGGACTCCGAGGATCTACAACCTAGTGCTCTGATACCAAGTTCGTCATGACCCAAGCCTAGGGACTAGATGTGATACCACGAACGGAGAACCTAAAAAAACCCCAATCTAGCCTCTCAACTTATCATTTCACATCATAAGTTGCGAAAGTATGTAAAAGACATAAAATAAGAATAAAAGGGCAAAGGGGCTAAGGGATAGTGCGCCAAAATATCAACATCAAGAGAAGGAGTCATAGCTCATATCATAATTACATAACTTGTCCAACAATACCTCTAAATACATAGATAGACCGAGGGCCAAGACAAAGCAACCGAGCTCATCCTCATAGTCAAAATAGAACATAAGAAAGTGCCTCAATACATAGATAATAGCAATCATAGACTAAGGTCCTTGAAATAGAGGAGTCACCAACAAGCTTATAATAACACCGACTAGCCACGTGGAGAGGGAGGATGATCAACTTGAGAATCGGTTCCTATATGGTGATATCATGAAGGCAAGAGTATGCGTTAGTATATTTGAATGTACTA
>DF369039.1:2772-15309 GCA_000787875.1 Solanum virginianum
ATAAGAAAAATAATATGGAAAAAAATAATAGAATACGAAGAAGAAGAAATTAACAGATTAATTACCCAAGCATGGTATGACGACATAAATGCAGTTTTACAAGAATTAACCCAAGATGAAAGAATAAACTACGAAGACTTATTAGATGGCCTACTACCCTTTAATTTAATTATTTAAATGTCTAACCCTAACATAACCTACCAATTGACCCAAAAAATTACTACTCCGCCTAAAATAAATGTAGAAACTAGTCCACAACAACTACTATTGACACTACCGACTGCTTCCACCCCCCAATTGAGAGCATTAGTAGAGTGCAGTTTGGGCCTAATTACAAGGTCCCACATTCCATTACCAGTATAGGATTGACAAGATGAGGAAGGCAGTGATCGAGAAGAATGTGGACTTGAGGACCGAGCTTCTCTGTTGGGTGGCGAGCTAGATATGTGAGGGTGGTGCCGAGCCTTCATGGGTCATAAACCACACTGATTCTATAGTGAAGTCTCATCTCTCCTTTTCGGGTAAATTCTAGTGGTCCATTATCCGGTCATGCATCAGGCCTATATTTATAGATAATGTCATCATACTGAAGTGGACTATGCTACTAGCCAGTATCTTAGCTAGCTATGAGATTGACTAGGCGTGCGTTATGGCGAAGTAGATTCATGAGTCTGTCATCTATACAAATACCTCATTGCCATTTCTTATCATGATACATAGATTATGCAACGAGGCCAAAGTGCCTGTCTCCCTCCACCTTGATCCATATTTAGAGGCCCTTCATACTATGGATCCCAGCCTGATTAAGGCTAATGAGAATTTGGTGGCCCTATAATGAGCGGCTTCTCCTCCCATGCCAGATTCATTTCCTCTCGAGACACCTACTGAGAAGTCGACCCTAGCTACCACCACCTCCACTCCAGTTGCACTAGAGCAGCCTCTAGCAGCTGATACCAAGGCGATGCCCTCTACAAATACACCTGCACCAGCGCCATCTACTGCTCAGGTTAGTTCTGCAGACTACCCTATTATGTTTGATTTTGTTTTACATGCTTTGGTACATAGGTTAGCTAAGACGTAGGGCCAGTTGAGCAAGCTGATGAACCTGATCAAGCCTTAGGTTCATCAGACAGTCTAGGCCTCAGAGGATAGGGCCAAGTCATTATCTCTTGACGTTGTGGACAAGAGAGTAGCTATATTGGATGCTAGCTAAATGCTTTTAAGGGTAGGGTCTAGAGGAGGCTAGAAGGAGCATGACCTGCAGAGATGGCTATCGTAAAGAAGGAGTTGGCCAAGTTCAAGGCAGACTTGATGACATCATTAGCAGCCCTGGAGGAGGCACCTGTGGGTGAGAATTTGTTTGATCTATTTGAGGATCGCTAACATGCTCTTGGGAAGAGGCCTCTGGAGAGTGATGATGCAGGTGTGGCCCAAAAGAGATCGAGGATAGTTGATGAGGTGGCAGAGCTGGAGGAGCAGATTATAAGCTATGTGGTGCAAGAGTCATTAGACATAGAGGAGTTGAGATAGGCTTGAGAGTAGCAGATATTACAGGGAGCTGGTACCTCGAGTCCAGCTGCAGCCTAGACTACCCAAGAGGAGAGAGAGACCCCAGCCAAGCCTGATACCAGTGCATGAGCACCATATGTTTGCTACTTTTAACCCTCATGCTTATTATCTCTTGATACTTTGTTCCCATTTAGACACTATGTTTTTACTATAGTTTTTGGATACTTTTGGATGTTTTATTTTGGATGTTTGGTTTTTAGTTATTGTGTTGGATGATTAGTTTTGGTTTTATATATATATATCTACTTTGAGGACAAAGTATTGATTTTTTGGGTGGGGTATGGGAAGCTATAAACTAGGGTGAAGTTTGAGTAGCCTTTAGTCCATAACTATCCTATTTTTGATATCCCAAGGTTTTCTTGTCATGTTTCCTTTTGCTTGTGGATGAGTTTACTTTCTGTTGAATCGGCATGTTTAGGTGTTGTAGATAATTTGTGGATATATGGCGATTATTACTTTTGGCATGCATATAATCTTGAATGGTTTTATGAATGTTTGGAAAAATGAGTACCCTCAAAAGTTTTGGTATTGTTGGTTACTATTGCAATCTTACATGTGATTGGTTTGGCAATGTTTGTTCTAATGAACAAAAGATAAAGTGATACTTGAAGCATGACCTGTGAGTCTATGTTGATTGTGTATGCAATGCCATGTGTCTGAGAGCTAATTTTGTCATATTTATGCAATATATACTGATTCAGAACTTGCTTGGTTACTTTGAGATTGGACTGGAGATATTGGTTGATTAGGAAAGGATCTTAGGCTATTGTTCTAGTCCACTTTTGCCTAAATGACCTATAAAATGTAGTAATTTACCCATTGTTCCAAATGTTTGAGCCTCACATGTACCTGTTCTTTCTTAATACCTAGCTAGCCTAACCTTTTTGAGTGAAATACCTTGATATTGGCCTTGATCTATCCTTGAACATGTGAACCTTGATTGAGAAAAAAAGCCTAAGTTAAAGGTGGCTACCAAATATGGCCCTGGTTTAGGGAATGGATATTGTGTACTTCACCTCACGCTAAAAGCCTAAGTTGAGGGTGGCCTATGTTGTGCTAAAGTAACAAAAATGAGGTGATTAGTGGGGGTGAAAGAAAGAAGAGAAAATAATGTGCCAGGTGAGAGAAAAAGAAAGAAAAGTTGCCTTAGAATGAAAAGAATAAAACACTGAGTTCAAAAATGAAGCACAACTGAAAAGGGAAAAGAAAGCACCCGAAAAAGCTTGAAAATAAAGAATAAGGGAGGACAAAATGAAAAAGGCTAATTGTTGAGGTTAAAGTGTTGAAAAATGTGTTCAAGGATGACTTTTAGTCACTAATTACCCAATGTACCTTACCAAAGCCCTATGAGTCTATGTTAGAAGCCTATAAAGTCCTAAAACGATCCTGATCTAACTGGTTAACAGTCCAAAGTATGAGTATATGGGTGTCACGACCCAAGCTTAGGGCCTTGATGTGACTGGTGAATGGGGAACCTAAAGGAACCTCAAACAAGCCATAGCATGCCATTACACATCCTTAGTCGCGGAAGCAATAAAATATGACATTAAGAGATAGGCATAACAATGAAAATGGGACTAAGGGTAAACTTCACCTTTACTACATAGATCAAGGAACAAGAGAATCAAGACTCATAGCATAGATAGTAACATGTCCAACAACACCTTTACTACATAGATAACAGCAGGGGCCACGACATGTAACCGGGCTCACCCTCATAGTCAATACATAACATAAAAGAAAGATAGTCTTAATACATAGCAAGAGATCATAAATAACATCCCCAAAATGGAGGACTCACAAACAAGTTTGAGAGACAATCGTTCTAGCCACATAGAGGAGGAGGATGATCAAGCGGTGCTCCAGTTCCTACGTGGTGATATCATGTAGGCATAGAGTATGCATTAGTACATTTGAATGTACTAAGTATGTAGGATGCAATGCAACAATAGGTAGGCATCATAATCAAAATGCATTATTAGGAAATAGATGAGCATCTGGCAATATGTCATGCATGAGAGATGCTTAAGGTAAATCATACTTTTATAGAGCATAATACATGTGTAGGGAGTGACCATTCTTAATGCAATCCAGGGCCTACCACCTCCTTGGAGAGGCGCATGAGGTACAAACCCCTTATGAGGTGGATGAAGTACAAACCTACTAATGGGTTGATGGGTACGAACCCCCAACATAGTTGATGGTGTAGAAACCCCCCAATAAGGTTGATGGAGTACAAACCCCCCCTAACGGGTTGATGGGTACCAACCTCCAATAAGGTTACCCAAGCCTACCACCCCCTAGCTAGGCGATCGAGGTACCAACCCCTCAATAGGTTACCGAGCCTACAACCCCCTGAGCTAGGCTTGGTCATTCCCAACACCATAGAGATAATATCATATATACATATATACATTCATCCCAATATCATATAGTCATTATAGCCATACATTCTTCCCATCATCATATTATATATTCCTTTCATCATTATATAGTCATCATACACATATATTGCTTTCATAATCATTTCATCATCATATAATCATCATATAAACATTCAACTCATAAGACATGCATTGGACCTTCTCAAGAACCCATAACTAGACATTTTATCAAACACTTAGAGGGTGTGTAGTGCTAGTGTGAAATCATGCAATTCAAGAGTGAAATCATGCTAGTAAATTCAATGTAAAACCCTCAATAGATACTTGGTAATACCTTCATGCAATATACATCAAGACCTTTCATCAAATCTTACAATAGACCTTAGATTCATAGCTCAAAACATGAAAAAACAGTCACAGTTTCATGAACCCTAACATAGTGTGTAGTGATTTTCATAATAGATAAGACCCATGAATATATCAACTTTAAATCATGCAATTTTGAGTAACAGAGAGCTTGGGTATCATGGATGAAAGGAACCTATGAAAGAAATACACATACCTTAGCTTTGGAGATGAACTGATGAAGATTGGAGATGGAGACTTGAAGCTTGAGAGGAAATCCTTAGATCCAGAGAGGGTTTTGAGACTTGAGTTTAGGAGTAAAATATTTGGCTAAGTGTTTAAATAGTATTGGGGAATTTTTAGACTGATATGAGGGTGAAAAATGGCTAAGTATAGGTATTTTCATGTTTGGAAACACTTAGGCCCAAGACTTAAAATTCAAAACTGGACCAAAAATAACACTAGTGCATGCCCTTGGCGCATCGTGCCAGGGGAACGAAAAGCTCTCTGGAAATCATTTTTTTGGAAAATCGGAATTGCTAATTATTTGCTCTTAAATCTGAGTTAGACCCATTTTCCACTCAAAATGACCCCCTGATGAAGAATATGAAGTTGAATTTTTGATATCGTGCAAGGATTTTGAGACACATGGAAATTACGATTTTGGGCACTTTTGAGGCATATTTTCAGGCACTTTTTGGGGTCATTTCAATATTCCCCCTTGGGAACATTCAGCCCCAAATGTCAAAGAAACATATATGAGAGACATAAACATGATAATTTGAGCCCACATAAGAATGCAATAATGCCCTTAAACATCATTTCAAAATCTCATCATGAGTGTAAAATCATCATGAACTTAGTCAATTTAAACATGAACATATGCAATGACATGAGGGCAGAACTTAAGACTTGAGATCATATAAAGGACTTAGATCAATACCTTAGACTTAGATCAATACTTTGGCCTTCCAAGTAGCACTCTCAACTTGTTGATTCCTCCAAAGGACCTTAATGGATGCCACCTCTTTGTTCCTCAATCTTTTCACTTGTCTCTCCAAAATATGGACCAGAACCTCTTCATATGTCAAATTATCCTCAAAAACACCCACAACATCAAGAGGCATAATAGGATTCGGATACCCACACATTTCCTCAACATGGACACATGGAACACCAGATGAACCAAATCTATTTCTCCAGGTAATTCCAACTTATAAGCTACCTTGCCAACCCTTCTCATCACCCTATAAGGACCCATATATCTTAGGCTTGACTTGCCCTTCTTATCGAGACATACCACACCTTTCATGGGTGACACATTCAAATAAACCCAATCACCAACTTGGAATTCAAGCTCCCTTCTCCTTACATCGGCATAGGACTTTTGGTGACTTTGGGCCATCCTCAACCTTTCTCTAATCATCCTAACCTTCTCAAGAGCCTCCATAACCAGATCTGGTCATAACAAAGCTACCTCACCAACCTCAAACCAACCAACCGGTGATCTACAACATTTCCCATAGAGAGCCTCAAATAGAGCCATATTGATACTAGAATGGTAGCTATTGTTGTAGGCAAACTCAATCAACGGGAGATGATCATGCCAACTACCTTTATGCTCCAACACACATGCTCTAAGCATATCCTCAAGGGTTTGGATGGTTGGCCATCCTTTGAGGGTGAAAGGCCATAGAAAACTCTACTTTAGTACCAAGACCCCTTTGGAAAGACCTCAAAAAGTGTGAAGTAAATTGAGCACCACAATCCGATATGATGGATAAAGGAATCCCATGCAGCCTTACTAATTTATGAATGTACAACCTTACATAATCTGCAACCCCATATGTGGTCTTAACTGGTAGAAAGTGAGCAGATTTTGTCATCCTATCAACTACAACCTAAATGGAATCAAAACCTTTTCTAGTCTTGGGCAACCCAACCACAAAATCCATATTTATATCTTCCCACTTCGAAGTAGGAATCTTAATGTCTTGGGTTTGGCCACCTGACCTTTGATGTTTGGGTTTGACTTGTTGATAACTATGACAACTCGAAACAAGTTTGGCAATGTCCCTCTTCATGCCTCCCTACCAATACACATCCCTCAAGTCTCTATAAATTTTAGTCGAACCGGGGTGGATAGAATAAGAAGAATTATGGGCCTCATCAAGGATCTTTTCTAAACAGAGAGCTTGGGTATCATGGATGAAAGGAACCTATGAAAGAAATACACATACCTTAGCTTTGGAGATGAACTGATGAAGATTGGAGATGGAGACTTGAAGCTTGAGAGGAAATCCTTAGATCCAGAGAGGGTTTTGAGACTACTACCTTGTCCTCTTTTACCAAGGCCTTCAATTCTAACAAGGAGGAAACAAGGTCTTGTTTTGCTATCACCTTCTCAACCAAAGAAGACTTAGAACCATTAACAACAACCACACCACTATTACAAACCTCTTCCAACCTAACTCCCAATCTAGCCAATCGATGCATCTCCCTATCCATTTCCTTATCACCGCCATCAACATGAGCTAGAATACCCATAGACACCCTACTGAAAGCATCCGCCACCATATTTGCCTTATCAGGATGATAATGCACACTCATATTATAGTCCTGAAGAAGTTCTAACCATATCTTTTGGCTCAAGTTGAGATCTTTTTTAGTGAAGACATATTGGAGGCTCTTATAATTGGTGAACATATCAATATGCACCCCATATAAGTAATGATACCAAATCTTTAATGCAAATACAAAGGCGGCTAACTTAAGATCATGGGTAGTGTAGTTATTTTCATGAACTTTGAGTTGTCTAAAAGCATAGTCTATGATCTTTCCATTTTGCATCAACACACAACCCAAACCAACCCAGGAAGCATCACAATACATAAAAAATCCGTCAAGTCCATCCGGTAGTGACAATATAGGAGCGGATATGAGCTTATCTTTCAATGTTTGGAAACTCCTTTCACATTCATCGGACCACACAAACTTAGCCTTCTTTTGAGTCAATTTTTTCATAGAAGAAGCAATAGAAGAGAACCCATTCGCAAACTTCTGATAATAGCTTGCTAAGCCCATGAAGCTCCTAATATCCGATGGGGTCAATGGTCTAGGCCAATTTCTAATCACATAGATCTTTTTAGGATCCACATTTATATCATCCCCTGACACCACATGCCCTAGGAAAGCAACCTCCTTCAACTAAAATTCACACTTTCCATATTTAGGATACAATTTCTCCTCCCTCAATCTTTGCAACATGACCCTCAAATAAGCCCTATGCTCCTCCTCACCATGAGAATAGATCAAAATGTCATCAATGAATATGGGCATGTCTTCCACTTGTATTAGGCATGATCAAGCATAGAAAAGAACAAGCATTAGGGGAAGAAAGCTTACTTCAACTCTATAACACATCTTAGAACCAAGTTAGGGTTTAAAGACCGTGTTCACTAGGTCCATAAAGATAGCCGGTGCATTGGTCAACCCAAAAGACATCACAACAAACTCATAATGCCCATACCTAGTCCGGAAGGCCATCTTGGGAATATCACACTCCATCACTTTTACTTGATGATACCTGGACCGAAGATCAATCTTAGAGAAATGGCTAGCCCCTTGCAATTGGTCAAACAAATAATCAATCCTTAGAAGAGATACCTATTCTTGATGATGACTTTGTTGAGTTGCCGGTAGTCAAAACATATCCTAAGGGACCCATCCTTCTTTTTCACAAACAACACTGGTGCACTCCAAGGTAATTGGTTAGGCCTAATAAATTCCTTCTCCAACAAGTCCCTTAATTGTTCCTTCAACTCCGCTGGGGTCATACGATAAGGGGGAATAGAAATGGGTTGAGTATCAGGGAGGAGGTCATTTGGGAAGACATCAAAAAACTCATTTACAACCGGAACTGACTCTATGGGAAGGCCACATCCCTAATGCTCACAAGATGGTAAAGACACCCCTTAGAGATCAACTTATAGACTTTAATGCAATATATGAGACTACCCTTGACCATCACATCTTGACTCTCCTACTCAAGAACGGGTTCATTTGGGAACTGGAATTTGACCCTTCGAGTTCTACAATCAATAGAAGCATAGTATGCATGCAACCAATCCATCTCAAGAATGGCATCAAAATCTACTACGTCTAATTCAACAAGATCACAAGGAAACACCTTATGCCAAATGCAAATAGGACAACTTCTATAAACTTTTCTAGCAACAATTATCAAAATCATCCATGTCTAACTCAACAAGATCACAAGGCAATATTTTATGCAAGATACAAATAAGCACTTCATCAACCCTTTGCCTTCCATGCAAAGCATAAAATTGGTTGTGCCTAGGAGCACTTACTTGTCGGCCACCTCTCCCCAATGGGACCATATTAGCACCTTTGGATGAACCTCATTGCCCTTGTTGTGGTTTCGAGAGCAATTTACCACCTTATGCCCCATATCCCCACAACCATAATAAGCACCGGTATTCCTCAAGCATGGGCTACCATAACCCTTACCATACTTCAGACATATATCAATAGGAGCCACATCCCTCACACCTTGGGCCCTTATGGAATCGATTACCCTTTTGGAACTTACCCTCAAAATGGGCCGCCCTCTTGGCCTCATGCCCCCTTTTGTTTCTCAATTTCTCTTCTTCCATTTGCTTGGCATAGGTCATCAAACAGGACAAGTCCATATCACCATATCAACATAGTGGACCGACATTCTTCACTCACTAGGTCGGATACACCAATCATGAACTTGTTCATTCTCAACCTTGGGTCGGCAACTAAGTAAAGAGAAAACTTTGAAAGTTGGTTGAACTTGAGGGCATATTCCCTTACACTCATTGACCCTTGTCTCATATTCATCAATTCCACCAAATTAGCTTCCCTAAGCTCAAGAGGGAAGAATTGATTAAGGAAAGCCACTTTGAACTCTTCCCAAAGCACCACATAGTCAACTCTCTTCTCTTCTATCCATTGGTTGTACCATATTTGTACTACCCTTTGAGTTGGTAGGCTACCAACTCCACCTTTTCTTCTGGTCTCACACTCATGATAGCCAATATCTTGTAGACCTCATCGATGAACTCTTGAGGGTACTAATCTACCTTTGACCCATAGAATTCTGAGGGATTCATTCTCATGAAGTCTCTCACTCGAGAAGCCGGTGTAGGAGCATGGGAGGCTTGGGCCCCTTGAGTGGCTTGATTAGCCACCACTTGAGTAAGCAAGGTGAGAGCATCCCTAAGCTCTCCATTGGTCGATTGCTCCTCGGGTGTATGGGCATGTCTTCCACTTGTATTAGGCATGATCAAGCATAGAAAAGAACAAGCATTAGGGGAAGAAAGCTTACTTCAACTCTATAACACATCTTAGAACATAAAGAAGGGAAACATTTCCTAAAACATCTCATAGTCTCCTATTAATAGTAGTGATGCATAACATAACTATGAATAAGACTCTAATCAACGCAGTGTGTTGGGATCTGAGGATCTAACAAACTAGTGGTCTGATACCACCTTTGTCACGACCCAAGCTTAGGGCCTAGACGTGACTGGCAAATGGAAAACCTGAAGGAACCCCAAAAAAGCCTCGTAGTATGCCATTACACATCCTTGGTCATAGAAGTAATAAAATAGGATATTAATTGATAGGCATAACAATGGAAATGGGAGTAAGGGTAAACTTCCATATCATAACATCAAGGAACAAGAGAGTCAAGACTCATATCATAGAATATGTAATATGTCCAACAACACTCTCTACTGCATAGATAAGAGCGAGAGCCACAACAAGCAACCGGGCTTACCCTCATAGTCAATAACAACATAAAAGAAAGATTATTTCAATGTATAGCAAGAGATCATAAGCAACATCCTAAAAAATATCCACGTGGAGGAGGAGGAGAATGATCAAGCAGTGTTCTGATTCCTACATGCTGATATCATGTAGGCATAAAGTATGTGTTAGTACATTTGAATATACTAAGTATGTAGGATTCAATGCAACAATAGGTAGGCATCATAATCAAAATGCATAATTAGGCAATAAATGAGCATCTGACAATATGTCATAAATGAGAGATGCTTAAGGTAAATCATACTTTCATAGATCATAATACGTCTATAGGGAGTGACCATTCTTAGTGCAATCCAAGGCCTACCACCTCCTTGGAGAGGCGCATGAGGTACAAACCCCTTCATGAGGTTGATGGATTACAAACCCCCAACTTGTTGATAGGTACAAACCCCCAACATGGTTGATGGAGTACAAGCCCCCCAACAAGGTTGATGGAGTACAAACCCCCCAACGAGTTAATAGATACCAACCCCTAACAAGGTTACTCAAGTCTACCACCCCCAAGCTACGCGATTGAGGTATCAACCCCTCAATAGGTTACCCAGGCCTACAACACCTCAAGCTAGGCTTTGTCATCCTCAACACCATAGAGATAATTTCATATATGCATATATACATTCCTCCCATTATCATATAGTCATCATAGCCACACATTCTTTCCATCTTTACATAATCATCACATTCACACATTCTTTTCATTATCATATAGTAATCATACATATATATTACTTTCATTATCATATAATCATTCAACTCATAAGACATGCATTGGACCTTCAATTCCCGAAGAACCTATATCCAAACATTTTATCAAACGCTTAGGGGGTATGTAGTGCTAGTGTAAAATCATACAATTCAAGAATGAAATCATGCTAGTAAATTCAATGTAAAACCTTCAATAGATACTTGGTAACACACTTCAGCAATATACATCAAGATCCTTCATCAAATCTTACAATAGACCTTAGATTCATAGCTCAATATATGGTTAAACAGTCACACTTTCATGAACCCCAACATAGTGTGTAGTGATTTTCATAATAGATAAGACCCATGAATAAATCAACTTTTAATCATGCAATTTTGAGTAAAAGAGAGCTTGGGTATCAAGGGTGAAGGGAACCCATGAAAGAAACCCACATACCCTAGATTTGGAGATAAACTTGATGAAGATTGGAGATGGAGACTTGAAGCTTAAGAGGAAATCCTTAGATCCAAAAAGAGTTTTGAGACTTAAGTTTAGGAGTAAACTATTTGACTAAGTGTTAGAACCCGTATATTTGTTTTTTGGTACCATGGCAAGAATTTGAGATCACTAGAGTTATTTTTCAGGAAGTTTGACACTTAAGTGTACTCTTGAAGAATTTAAAATTTTAAGTTGGAAGGGTATATATGTATGTAAAAGTGCAAATTGTTTTAATTCCATGTCTTTACGTATTGTTGAGATAAAATACATTTCTTGTGGGCTTATATGAGAGTGGAAAAAGTATAAGAACTTGTGTGTAGACCCAAGCTTAGGGCCTAGACGTGACTGGCAAATGGAAAACCTGAAGGAACCCCAAAAAAGCCTCGTAGTATGCCATTACACATCCTTGGTCATAGAAGTAATAAAATAGGATATTAATTGATAGGCATAACAATGGAAATGGGAGTAAGGGTAAACTTCCATATCATAACATCAAGGAACAAGAGAGTCAAGACTCATATCATAGAATATGTAATATGTCCAACAACACTCTCTACTGCATAGATAAGAGCGAGAGCCACAACAAGCAACCGGGCTTACCCTCATAGTCAATAACAACATAAAAGAAAGATTATTTCAATGTATAGCAAGAGATCATAAGCAACATCCTAAAAAATATCCACGTTTAGAGTGTTTTGAAGTAATTTAATATGTTATTTATGTATATATTGAGCAGCTGCCCAGTTTTTCGAAAATGGGAAAAATGAGGAAATTTCGTGTTTTAGCGTTTTAAGATTTCCTTTATCATCGGGAGTTTGTGTTGGGTGTTTGAATGGTGGAATGTGATCCTTAGAGCATGTAAGAGTATTTAAATATGGAGGAACTATGAACATGCGGGCTGCTGCCCCTGTGAGATAGTTTTGAAAGAAAACACTATTAGTATAAAGATTCGACGTTTTTAAGTTTCCGCTTGGCATTTTAATGATTCAATTGGACTCTTGAGGCTTGTTGGAGTACTTGAACATGTTGAGGGTGTGAAATTACATGTTTGCTTCCTCTGTTTTCAGTTTTGTTTAATGTATAAGTTAGTTGATTATTTAAGAAAGTTTTGAGGTTTGAATTGGTTTCTTGTGCTTCCTTGTGGTTGTTGTTGTTGTTGTTGGTTGATTAGAG
>DF369035.1:4709-15708 GCA_000787875.1 Solanum virginianum
ATGGTTTCTTGAGGAGTTGAAGGTCCAAATAATGAGATATGATATGATTGATTATATGATGATGAAATGAGCTTATGTATATGATAAATTCTATATAAAGCATTGCATTAGACCATGCCTAATCTGGGGGACTAAGAACTAGGATAACCTAGATGGGGGTTTGTACTCATTAACCTAGGGAAGGGTTTGTACTTCTCCACCTAATGATGGGGTGGCATCATCACTAACCTAGATGGGTGTTTGTACTCATCAACCTAGAGAAGGGTTTGTACTTCTCCACCTAGGTGATGGGGCGACATTATCACCAATCTAGATGGGGGTTTCCCTTAGCCTCGGTTTCCCCACTTTTATCTATTGATGTTTGATTTATTGCTTCCGCGACCAAGGATATGTAATGATGTTCTAAGAGGCTTGCTTGGGGTCCCTTCGGGTCCCCCTTGTGCCATGTCACATCTAGGCCCTAGACTTAGGTTGTGACATAAGTTAAAACATGCATGAATATAGTCACACCTGCATAATATATCATACATATGTGGGAAAATACTCTAATTGACATATAAGACAAGGTGAGCTACTACTTGGAATCCTGTTGTTCGCACCACACCGAATAAAGGAGTGGTCAATTTGCCAAGGTAAACCAAAATTGACCCCATAAAGTGCAGAACTTGCCTAGATGAATCCAGTAGTAAAAGCCCATTAGGGAAATAATATAATCCTATGGTGGCACATAGTTGAGAGGCCAAGACTTTATATAAGGACCCTTGGATCAAGCCCCCACTTTATGCCTTATTTCGGTGCTAAGTGTAGTCCCACAGAATACTTGAAGTAATCATAAGTTTAATCATAACCTCCATAACTTGTAAGAACATGATAACATGGCATGAGTAGCTCGTTCAAATACTTGCCCCTACACATGACGTATACTTTGTACTAGAGGGTATAAACAATGCATAGACTTTTAGCTTCTAGTAGACATCAGATTACACATGAGGGTAGAGATTATAATATGCTTTCCCCTTCTAATGAGAGTTGGTACATGAGGGTAAAATTGCATAATGCTTGCCCTTACATTTAGATATTATTTACTCACAAGAGGGTAAAATATAGAGTAAGGGCTCAACATTCACTTGCAAGTCATAGAAGATTTTTATGAGTTTAATACATGCCTGGGAGTCATAAATTATCATAACATGCTTGTCTTGCAATTCATGCAATAATCAAACATAGAAATAACATCATGTAAATTTAGTCAAACATGGTGGGTATATGTACATGTAGTTAAAATCTTGCTTTTCAGGAGTATAAGACAAGAGAGAAGTAAAATCAACGCATTCAAAGTTATTCAAGTCAACCCACCAACATTGTAGTAAAATCCTTTTTATTTAGAAATAATATTTCAAGACTCATAGGGGAATATAATTAGTTTGAATCAATCTTAATGAACCTATCATAATCGTATACATCATTTCCCAAAAACATGGGTATGGGAACGTAAAACTCACCTTGTCAAGAAAACCCTAGTTAAGACTCCCTCAATAGTCATAGAGCCACTATGCAAAAAGTGGCCTATTTTTTTTAGTTCGGTCAAAGACTTCTAAGTCTTGGGCCTAAGTGTTCCCAAATTTGGTTTTACCTTGACATTTTATTTCATGATAATGCACAAAAATAAACCATCATCGAATGCAAAATAGTAATATCATATGCAAGAGTTCATAAAATACACATAAAGATTCATAAAATTCATGTAGTAAGAGAAGTGAAATGGTTAGACTTCTGGGAATAAAGGTTCCCACAATCAAACCCATATACCTTGGCGTGATTTTGGAGGAGGAACTTTGATTTGTAGATGATTAACCTGAAACCCTGGCTTTCCCTTACACTTGAATGCCCCGAGAGAGCTTGAGAGAGTTTTGAGACTTGGAGTATTTTTGGAATGAGGAGGAATAGGGTGGATTAGGGTTGTATATGCTGATAAAGGGCATAATAGGGGCCAAAATGATGTTGCATTGGGCTTAAAGTGTGAGGAAAGGGCTAAAATACCTGATTTAAATCTGACCGTATAGATTGCACGATAGTCCATTTATAAGTCGTAATTCTTTCCATGACTTGTAGAGGGGATCATAGAAACTGGCAGCTTGATGGTGCTTCACTAAAAACGGGCATAACTTTTGGTTCGAACTTCAAATGAGGTGAAACCAGTTAGGTTGGAAAGATAATTTGAAGAGCTTTCTTTTGGTGGGTGATTCAACTTCTAATCCATTGTCTGATAAGAGATATGATGATTTGAAGTTGACAAATATACGAAGTTATACTCAAACATAGACAATTAGAATCGTATGCCCTTGACTTGTTGAGAGAGAGGCTTGGAATTGCATGAGAGGTGTTGAAGGGGCTAGATGAAGATGGTAGTGAAATAGGAAAGGTTGGAACTTCCCCCTATAAAAGTCACTGGACAGGACTAGGAGATCCTTTTATGGGTCATGGTCCATTCTGCAGGCCATAGATAGGGGTTTTGTCTGATGGCCTTCTCCCAAACTTCAAAGACTCCATTTTCATTAGTTTCATTCTAGAGACTGTCTATGACTCGTAGAGGACTTTATGGGCCATCTGATGAATCATAGATTGGACTCTTGAAAGATCCTAATTTAACCAAGTCTGACCAGGTTCCACAAAACCATATACGAGTTGTAGTCCATTTTACGACTCGCAAAACTCACTCGTAAACATTGATAGTTTCTCCAAATTTTTTTTGAAGCTTAATTTCTTGCATCTCTCAAACCCCTTGTAGGTCGAGTCTTACATTATCTCCCAGTTGGGAAAATTCATCCTCGAATGTGCTAACGTAAGCTCTAAGGAATGGATTTATGCACCATATTCCAAATACACCATGTACAAAAATAAAACACATGCACCATTCAAAATCTTTAAACTATGTCACAAATAGCATTTATAATGCAGCATCAAAATCACATAACTATGCATAAATAACATAAGAATGACATGCAAGGAGAAGAGGTTCTAAATTAGGAAGGATCGTAGTATCCCAAGCTTCATTAGAATGAAAGAGATAGGGTTATCGCTTTTCACATCTGCTTCAGCTTCTTAGTTACACCATTGACCTGTTGTTTCCTTCAAAGAACCTTGACAGATGCTACACCTCTATTCCTTAACTCTTTAGTTATCAGTTTAATATTTCCACGGAATTTCTTCATATGTCAAATTTTTCCTCCACAATACTTACAACTTCTAAAGGCACTATGGAGTTTGAGTCACCTATACACTTCCTCAACATAGACACATGGAATACAAGATGAACCAACTCCATCTAGTTAGGCATATCATGTTCATAAGCTACCTTACCAACACCCTTTCAACATTTAGCAAGGAGCCACAACTCTTTTGCTTAGGAAAAACTTTTTTCCTTCTTGCCAAGATGAACAACACCTTTCATGGGTGATACTTTTGATTGTACCCAACCAATAGACCTCCTTCAAACCTCTATACATCTTTTTAGAATTGGGGTGGATATAATTGGATGAGTTATGTGCCTCTTTCAAAATCAAATCCTTTAATCCATCAGCATTTGGTACACCCAACCTACCTTGCTGCCTAAGTACACCATCTCCCCATTGGGAGAAAACCTCTATCTTTCCATCCTTTACCAATGCTTTCAATTCTAACAAAGTGAGGTTAAAGTCCTGCTTAGATTTCACGTCTTCAATGAAAGAAGAGCTGGATCAATCTAGAACCACTAGCACTCTATCTTCCGATCTCGTCTAACCTAACTCCCAACCTAGCCAATCAATGAACATCCTTTTTCTTGGGATTCACTTTGACTCCCTCACTTTACACCACATACCTAATAAATGCAACTTCTTTTAACCATAACCCATATTTATTAAACTTAGCGAACAACTTTCCTTCCTTAAAGGTCTGCAACACTACCCTCAAAAGCCTCATATGCTCCTCTTTACCTTGGAAATAAATCAAAATATAATCAAGAAATACCACAACAACCATGCTAAGGTAGGGTTTTAAGACCCTATTCATGAGACCTATAACTATTTCCAACACATTAATTAGCCAAATAACATTGCCATAAACTCAAAATGCCTAGATCTTATTTGGGAAATCGCCTTGGCAAAGTCACATTCCATCACCCTCACTTGGTTATATCCAGAAAGAAAATCAATCTTAGAAAAATGACTAACCTCTTGTAATTAATCAAAGGGGTCATCTATACTTTGCAAGTGTTACTTGTTCTTTATTGTGACCTTATTAAGCTGTCTGTAATTGATGCACATATTTAGTAAGAAATCCACCTTTTTTGCAAATAACACCAATGTACCCTAAGGTGGTCTACTAATCCCTTTAAGACCCTTCTCCAATAAATTTTTTAATTGATCCTTTAACTCCTTAACTATACTAGGGCCATATAGTAGGGAGGAATGGAAATGGGCTAAATATTGGGGAGGAGATCAATGCCGAAATCTATCTCCCTTTCGGGAGGAACACCAGGAAATCGATCGGAAAGAACATGAAGAAACTAGTTGACCACAGAAATGAACTTAATAGGAGAGACTCTAGTCTTGACTTCCCTAAGTCTTACATGATGGTAAATACAACCCTTAGAAATCTATTTCTAGACTATAAGACAAGGGATAAACCTACCCTTCACTACTATATTATGACCTTCCCACCTAAGGAAGGGCTCAATAGGAATTTGGAACTTAACCTTACAGGTTCTACAATCAATGAAAGCATGGTAGTGAAATAGGAAAGGTTGGAACTTCCCCCTATAAAAGTCACTGGACAGGACTAGGAGATCCTTTTATGGGTCATGGTCCATTCTGCAGGCCATAGATAGGGGTTTTGTCTGATGGCCTTCTCCCAAACTTCAAAGACTAAGGCAAGACTCTATCCACTGTAGATAGGGGATAATGCCATAGACTCTTCTAGTGATAAAGGACTCACCAACGACGGTAGATAACTCGAAGGGTTCACATAATAACTGGGGACATACATGTAATCTATTAGCAACAAAAGGAATAATAAATGAGAGAGTGGCACCCAGCTCCATTAAATCATATACATCATAATCATAAACCTTTAACATACCGGTGAAAGCATCGAGGGTCTCATCCACCTCTTGTATCTCTTGAAGATCATATAACCAGTTTACATATGAACCTCCTCCTAAGGTTTGGGTATATTGCACTTGCCCTATTGGAATAATTCTACCATGAAGGCACCCTTCCTTACCTCTTCTAGCAATATAAGGACACTCAGAGATTTGGTGCCCCATTTTTCCCAAACCAAAATAACCACCAGTTCCTCTATGGCAAATGCCACCATGGTTCTTCCCATACCTTGGAAATTTAGGGGAAATGGCACCATCACCCTTGGCACTACCTTGTGCCCTTTGAATTCCACGAGCACCACATCTAAGAGGACGATCATCTTTACCTTGTTATTGAGTATATGGACACTCAACAATCTTGTGGCCCATCTTGCCACACCAAAAGCATGCACTTGTGTTTCTCAAACATGTTCTAATATGATTCTTTCCATATTTAAGGCACGTAGGATGACTTGGTGCACCATTACCACTGGGCTTAGCATATGGGAGTCTATCTCCAACTCAAGCCCTCCTTCTCCTTTCTACGGAGGCCATATGACAATCTCTTATCTTATGCCTAATACGGCCACACTTGAAATAACCTTAAGTGCCAACCAAATATCTTCTTGATGCTTCTTGCCAAACCCTTGACAAATGATAAAAGGAAGCTTTTCCTTTTTGTACTTGGGCACTGACAAACTAATAGATAATGAAGAAATATCAACTCGAGGCCTCTTTGCCTTCCTCTCCCTCCTCTTATCATTTGAAATCACAGGGGCACCCACTTGTCAGTTGAGTTGAGTAGTTACAACTTTTGTTAATAACCACAGAGCATTGAGAATCTCCACATTTGATATGTCATTATTGGGAAGCCGAGGGATGGTTACCATCTTGTCCATTATTTTGAATAGCTTGAGACATATTATGAAACATAATGGTTAAGAATCTAAAATAAACCTTAGAGGCTTTAGCTCTACCGCACGACATGGATCGTGAAGAAATGATGCATTTTCTCAAATGCCTCATAGCCTCCTATTCAATATTGTGGCACGCTTCACAAGCATTAACAAGACTCTACTTAACGTGGTGTGTTGGATTTATTAGGACCATTTATAAACCTAGTGCTCTGATATCAAGCTTGTCACGACCCAAGCTTAGGGCCTAGACATGACACGATGAATGGAAACCCAAAGGGATCCCCAATAAACCTCTTAAGCATGCATTTAATATCCTTGGTTTCGCAAAAGCAATAAAAGAAATATATGTACATAGTACATAATTTATAAGGGAAATAGGGCTTTGGACTTGAAATGCCCCTCGTGTGCTTCGGAATGCCCCATAACCATAATTTCTATATATATTAAAATTCGTGCGTGATTTCAGAAATTTGACTTAATATTCTTGATCTGGGGAAAAATAGAGTGGGAAATGGATATAACCCAGAATTTAGAAGATCCATACCAAAAAATAATTTTCACTAATTTTTTCAATTCAAGTGTCTAGTTCGCGTTGCGCCTAGGGCGTGGACTAGTGTAATTTGTGATATGCATCATGCCTGGGGCATGGACTAGTATAATATGTGATCTGCGTCTGGTCTAAGTCGTGCCTGGGGCATAGACCAGTGTAAAATTTTCCTCAGTTTTCTTATTTCATCCAAGGGCATTGGGATAATAACCCAATGACAATTTAAACATGAAATCTACCATACTTAGCCATATTTCAACTCTATAACTCATAAAATCCTCTCCAAAATCTCTCCAAAATTTCATCAAATCTCACTTAAATTCAATAATTTCAAGCTCAATTTTGGAACTCAAGAACTCATCTCAAGCTTTAACTCTCCTTCAAGCTTATTTCAATTAAATCCAAGTTTGTGGTATGTGGGTCTTCATCTACCAGGTCCTCTCACCCATGGATTACAACCTTCTCTTTTTATGAAAATTTCATGATTTCAAGTTGTACTACTTATTGGTATTTTTTATTATGAAATATGAACCTAAATTATGTTGGGGCTTTATGATTGATTATGCATGAACATCTATCTTAAGCTTATTCCATGAATTGATTTTTTCTATTAAGACTATGCATGATTTGAGTTATGAAACTATGAACTATTATGAGCTTTGTGATGAATTTGAAGGCACCCTATGTGAGGGTTTTACTACAATATTAGTGGGTTGATTTTTAATTGATTTAACTCTCCTTCTTATACTCTTGAGTTGCATGATTTTGAACAAGTATCATGAATCCTCCATGTGTTTGATGAAATTACATGACAAGAATTCTAAAGTTGTTTACATGATTTACAATTCAAGTGACCTCATGAATCTTAAGGGCTTTCAAGCATGTATTGAATTCATGAAAAGTACCCATGATTTTACAAGTATCAAGTTCAACCCTATTTAAAGATTTTTACCTCTTGTGAGCTATTCATGTCAAAGCAAGGGATCATGTATGATTATTACTTAGCCTCATGTTCAAGTTAGGCTCACTAGTAGAGGTTAAGCATGTGAAAGAGTTACGCGTGTCATGTTATCATATATCTTACAAGTATTCATGTTATTATTAAAGTTATGACTATTTCAAGTATTCTGTAGGATTAGACTTAACACTGATTGAGGCTTTAGATGGGGCTCGACTCAAGGAGTCCTTATATAAATCTTTAGTCTCTAAACTATGTTCCACCATAGGATTATTATATTTCCCTTGCTATACTAGTGGATCTATCTAGTTCATGTTATCATGTTTGGTTTGCCTTGGCAAGTAGACCACACTTTGCCAGGGGATGTCATGCCCGGTCACTTGTACCGAGGGGGTGTCATGCCATGGATTCTCTATTGTAGCTACTTGGTCTATATCAGTTGAGGCTGATATATTATGCAAGTTAAATGTTTTACAAGCATGTTCTATTATAAGCATTGATCATGCATGTCATATTGAGATGATATATCCATTGATTATGATTATGCATATTGAATATATTGGCTTATGTCCTTTTTGCATTGTACCCCACATACTTAGTATATTCAAATGCATTGACACATACTTTATGTCTACATGATTGACCAGGTAGGAATCGAAGCTCCTTTTGTTCATCCTTCTCCCCATGGCTAGTTCGGTTCCTTGAGGAAGGCTTTGGTGAGTTCTCAATTCTGAGGACAATATCTACTTATTTTATGCTATGTTGAGACTTATTCCTTATGTTGAATACTTGTTATTATGAGGGTGAGCCCGGGGAATGTCTTGGCCCCCACTCCATTCTAAAGTAGAGGTGTTGTTAGATACTAAGTTTGTATATTCTTTTGAGCTTGAATATTCTTCTGTTTCTATGTGTATGAATGAATTCCCTTAGTCCCGTTTTTCCTTTTTAAATTATATCACTTGCTGATGTTTATTTTGCTTTCGTGACCAAGGTTATGTGAATGGTATGCTCAAAGGCTTGTTTTGGGTTCCCCATTCACCGTGTCACATCTAGGCCCTAGGCTTGGATTATGAAAAGCTTGGTATCAAAGCACTAGGTTGTTAATGGTCCTTGGAAATCCAACACACCATGTCGATTAAACTCTTATTCATGGTTGTGAAGCACGCCACAACTATGAATGAGAGGCTGTGAGGCATTTTAGAAAATGTTTCACTTCTTCATAGTCTTTATCATACTTTATATGTAAATATAAGGCTCTTCCCTTAATGAATGCTCCTTGCTCTTCTAGATCATAATGATACCAAGAGAAAGACTAAGGAGAGCCCGTACACCTGAGGAGCAACTGAACTCACCTGCACCTCAAGCTCCTTAAGATGGAAGGGTATCCCATGATGAGTTTTGGGATGCCATTATGACCAACCAAATGAATCAAGGGTCCTAAGCCCTTCATGCTTCTACACCGGCCTCAAGGGTGAGGGATTTTACAAGAATGAACCCTCCGATGTTTTATGGGTCCAAGGTTGAGGAAGATCCCCATGAGTTTATCGATGAGGTATAGAATATACTATATATCATGGGGGTTAGTTCAGAGGAGAAAACGGAATTCGTGACCTACCAACTCAAAGGTGTGGCCCAAATTTGGTTTGCTCAATAGAAATTAGAGAAAGGATGATGTTATTCCTTGGAAGGAGTTCAAAGACACCTTCCTCAACTAGTTCTTCCCTATCGAGTTAAGAGATGCTAAGATGATAGAGTTTATGAACCTTAAGCAAGGTTTGATGAGTGTGAGGGAGTATGCCCTCAAGTTCAATAAGCTTTCCAAGTATGCTCCACATTTGGTTGCCGACCCTAGAGCTAGAAAGAATAAGTTTATGTCAGGGGTGTTCGACTTGGTAAATGAAAAGTGTCATACCACAACATTTGTAAGTGATATGGAGTTTTCTCGCCTCATGACATATATTGAACAACTTGAGGGGCAAAAGCTTAGAAAGAGAAGAAGTGGAGAGTCTAAGAGGACTCGATTTGAGGGTGGCTTCCAAGGTTATAAGGGTGGCCAGTTTCACCAAGGCCTCAGGTTCCAAGGCCAAGGGTCCTCCAATGTTCCTAACAAGAAGTTTGCTAATGATGGGGTGTCTAACCCAAAGTTCTAAGGTAGCAATGGTGGGATGACCCATCCTAAGTGCCAAAAGTGTGGGAGAAACCATGGTAGTCCATGTCTGAAAAGTTCTAATGCCTACTTTGGTTGTGGTGAGATGGTTCATAAGGTTATTGATTTTCTCATGCTCAAAACAAGGGTAGAGATGGTCGTCCTCAAGACCAAGGTGCTAATGCGGGTCAAAGGGTAAAAGGAGGCCATCAAGGGGTTGGTCCAAGGTAAAATAGGTTCTATCCTCTCTAAGGAAAGAAAGGAATTGATGAGGTGTCCAATGTTGTTACCAGTACATTAAAGGTTTTTGATTATGATGTGTACGCATTGATAGATCTGAGTGCCACTCTTTTTTCATTACTCCTTTTGTTATCAAAAAGATTCATGTATGCCCCAAATTGTTGTGTGAACCTTATGAAGTGTCTACCCCATTGTTGAGTCCATTATTTCTAAAAGAGTCTATAGAAATTATTCCGTGTTCATATTTCATAAAGTCTTACCTTGTGATTTTGTTGAACTTGACATGGTGGATTTTGATATTATTCTTGGGATGGATTGTTACATGCATATTATGCTTCCATTGATTGTAGGACCCGTAAAGTGAGATTTCAATTCCCTAGTGAGCCCATTCTTGAGTGGAAAAGTTGTGATGTGCATATTATGCTTCCATTGATTGTAGGACCTATAGAGTGAGATTTTAATTCCTTATCGAGTCCGTCCTTCAGTGGGAAAGTTGTAATGTGGTAGTCAAGGGTAGGTTCATTTCTTGTCTTATATCCTAAGGGTTGATTTCTAAGGGTTGTATTTATCACCTTGTAAGGGTTAGGAATGTTGAGTCTAAAGTCCTTCCTATTAAGTCAGTTTCGATGGTCAATGAGTTTCTTGATGTCTTTCTCGATGAGCTTCCCAGTGTTCCTCCCTAAAGGGAAATAGATTTTGGTATAGACCTTCTTCTCTATACACAACCCATTTCCATTCCCCCTTACCACATGGCCCCAATGTAATTGAAGGAATTGAAGGATCAATTGAGAGATTTGTTGGATAAGGGTTTCATAAGGCCTAGTAAGTCACCTTTGGGTGCACCAGTGTTATTTGTGAAGAAGAAGTATGGTTCCCTTGGGATGTGCACTGATTATCGACAACTCAACAGAGTCACTATAAAGAACAAGTACCCTCTACCAAGGATTGATGACCTTTTTAATCAACTACAAGCGGCTAGTCAATTTTCTAAGATTGATCTTCGGTTCGGATACCACCAAGTGAAAGTGAGGGATTGTGATGTTCCCAAAATGGCTTTTCAGACTAGGTATGG
>DF369034.1:0-20747 GCA_000787875.1 Solanum virginianum
GAGCAAGAAAACCTTTTCTTCCTTCTTGATTGGAACCCTAGCTCAATTGAGAGGTTGAAGTAATATGGTAAGAAATTATGTTGCTTTATGTATTATTAAGGTTCTATGTATATTGTAGTAGGTTGAAATGAAAGAAAATCATAAAAACTTGAATGCTGAATTGAGTTTTGGGTATGGGTGTTGTAGCCGTTGGTGAGGTATATGTTATATGATGTATTATGTTGGAATTTATAAATTGAAGTTTAGTTGGAAAGGACTGAAATTTCTTAGCCATATTGGCAATATGAGCAATTAATTCCATATGATTCCTCATCTCTTGGGTTTTAACTATTATAGCATATTCTCTCATATAAGAGTTAAATATACTTAAGATTCTTTATTGTGTCACTAAAAACTTTGATCTCCCAAGTATGTTTTTGACCGTATAAATATGGAATATATCAACTGACCTAGCATCTGGGTAATTGTATTTTATCCAACTTAGATTATGAATGCCTAGGCAGAATGGTTTTGTAAATTTATAGTATGATAGTTGTTCCTTTTGGGCATATTCCTAGGTGGCGGTGCAAACTGGATGCTCTATGAAGGAATTGCATGAGCATTGCCTAACTTTTTGCTCAAGCACCCTTCTCTTAATTTTTTTAATTGCATGGAGGGAAAGGGATTATAGGGTGGGGAATCAAACCCCCACCAAAAAGGTGGAGGTTCAAGTATCCAATCGACAGGGGCCATGATGGGCTCAAGTACTTGGGTGCATAAAAACATCAATTTGAATATGTCTAACTTTGTTTTGTAAATCTGTTCACTCTTTGGTTGGTAAAGTTATCATTTAAAAACAAAATATATGCTTATCTAGAATATTGTGATCATTATAGTATGATGGAATGAATAAAACCATCCAAAAGTCTATGGGAGGAAGCTGTCCAGTTTTGACAGCTTTGAAGCTGTCCAATTTTTTTATATGCTGTTCGATTTAAATGCTACCCAAATCTTGAATGCTTTCCAGTTTTGTATGAGTTATTGATGATACTTAGTGTTATTATTGTGGTTATGGGTTAGCGTTATAAGTTTGAAAGATTTCATTCCTTTTGCAAGTCGAGCTTAACTAGGTTCTATGCTCATTCTTGGTATTTGTAAAGAAATTAGTCCTATTTTGATTCTTATGAACTTAAAGTTTGTAAGTTCCGAAAGTATGGAAAGTTTGATATGCTTGAAGGAATATGTATTCCTCCAAAACTTTGAAAAGTGCCAATAGTCATAATTATTTTTGACAAAACACCCAAATTGCCTTAAAAACTATCTAAAGCATATTATAGTAGTTTGTATGATGTAGACTAAGTATGTTTCTTCTAAATCGTCATGACACCTTTATATGCAGATTTCAGTAAAATTGGCAAAATTTATAAATAATAATATTTTAATTTTAGAAATGAATATTTTACATATCATTGGATTTATGGAACTGGTTTTTATGCATTTGATTCCCATGACTCTATTCGTGCCTATTATAACCTCATTAACCAGTTCCCGGGCCGGTTATTATCATGCATATTATACTATATATATTCTGAAGTAGGCTGGATACGACGGGTCAGTTTGTCCATGGGCCAGGTTTGCTTAGTTTGGAGCCATAAGGAGCTGGGTTTGGATATGTTGGCATTATGACGTGTGAGTACTGGGCCTCGTTTGCCCCGACTCACGTGAGTTCTAGGCCTCGTTCGCCTTGGCTCACTTATCGGCATGATGTCCTCTCTGTATTATGATACATGAGTGCTGGGCCACAGTTCGCCTCGGCTTACCTATCCTACGTTTGTGGTTTGTGTTGGAGACTTCAGAGATTTGAACATTCTGGTATGTGGCAGTGGCATGACGCGAGTTTGGAGGTCGCCATCATTCCTGTATGCTATACATTAATTTGAGATTTTGAACAAAGAAATATTTTTTTAATATTTGCATATGTGTTTGACTACTATACCTCCGTTTGTCTATCACTCTTGTTATATTTTATACTTTCTACTTTACATATTTGGTACGTATTTTGTACTAACTCCCTTTTCTTCAGGGGCTGCGTTTCATGCCCGCAGGTACAGACGTACAGCATAGCGAGCTGCCAGCTTAGGATCCCTGTCTACCTTTTGAAGAGCTCCTTTGCTTCAGAGCAGCTGTTTGGCATATATGTGCTTACTTCTTTATTTTGTATTATATCCATTTGAAGGCACGACGGGGCCCTGTCCCGTCTTTGGATTTTGTTGGTCTGTATAGAGGTCTATGGACGCCTGTGTGGATGAGATTTGGTCGTTTATATGATTCTATATGTATACTATGTATGTGGGGCGGTTTAATCGCAGCGGTGACCTTGTCGGCCCGCATGTGTATATATATATACTTATACTATTTGTTGGGACATTTCTGTATGCAGATGGGTAGTCAGTAAAACAAAGGAAACTATGCCAAAATTTCTGTAAATAAGTTAGTATTACAATTAGAATTTGGCTTCGTATGTATGTCCGGGTGCCCAACTGGGCACTAGTCGTGGCCCACGGGGTTGGTTCATGATAGAGGTGGTATCAAAATGGTTAGTCCTTGAAGTGTCCACAGACTATGTCTAGTAGAGTCTTGTTTATCGGTGTGTCGTGTACCACACCTATATACAGGAGGCTACAGGACATTTACGATGTTACTCTTTTTTTTCTGATCTTAGATCATGCGATAGAGTGGTGTTATTAGGATGACCCTTTTCTGACCAAATGTTTTGTTTTAAGCAATGCCTCCAAGAAAGACCATAATTTCCCAAAAGGGAAGTCCTTGTGCAGATTCAAATCTTCTCGAGTTCCAAAAGATGTCTCATTCTGGGAATTGTAGCTAATGGAATACAAAGAGTGAACTCTGGTGGATTCAACAATGGTTCTGGAAATCTAGTAAATCCAGAAAATATCAGTCAAGGGATCAATTATGTCATCCATTGTTCTTGAGTCCTACTGATATCAGTGGGGTAAGTCTCAAAATTTTCTCAATTACTTGGTATTGAGAACTATGCCTTGTGGAGTCGCTCATTGTGATTAGCATTGCTTGGTAGAAATAAAATTGGTTTGATTGATGGTTCTAGCAAATATACCAAAATGTAAATGAAGAGTTATGGAGCCAATGGGAAAGAGTTAATTCTATAGTTCCCTCTGGGCTATTAAATTTAGTGTCGAAGAGTCTGCTTGGAAGGAATATCCTTTGCTACTTCTAATATAGTGTATGGGAGGACTTAAGAGAAAGATTTGATAGGATAGATGACTTAAGAACTTTCAATTTGTACAAGAAAATAATAACTCTTCAACAAGGCAAGAAATGAGGTGGTTGAGCAGTCAGATGGTAGGATCAGGATCAGTTATGGATGCAATGCAAACGTGAATCTGAATTCAAGAAAACTAGTATAAAAGGATCAACTCAACTAGAAAGAAGCTGAAGTGGATGAATATGCCGGTCAGTTTCACAGTGCACATTTGCCTAAGAACAATATGAACAAATTCTGCAGATACTTAATTAGTCAAATATTAAGACAGAAGACAATCATTCAGTCAATGCAGCTAATGTGACAGGTAAGGCTTTGTTTGTTTCAAAAAAAAAATAGTGAGATTTGGATAATTGATACAGAGGAAACATAATCATATCTTAGAAGGGACTAGAGCTTTGAGGTTTCAAGGCCGCATACCTTTTAAGGTTTTGGGGACATTGTGCATTAGTTGTAGCATATCTGATTAACGGAATCCTAGTCATGTTATAAATGGATAGTCTCCTTATGAAAAACTATATGGTAAGGCTCCTATGCTTATGTATTTAAAGGTTCTTGGTTGCTTATGTTTTGTTAAAAATATGATTTCAAATGATGAGTTGGCTTCTAGATCAAAAGTAGCAATACAGATGGGTTACTCAGAAGTACAAAAGGGATGTCTTATATGATTTGGAGGTACATCCCTTTTTATAAGTAGAGATGTTAATTTCAAAGACTTTATCTTGTCCTTGCTCCTATACATAGCCTCATAACTATCAGCCTCCCTTCCTGACATGCTAGACCAATCAGAGGTCATGCTTGACTTAGCAAGTCACCCCTCAAATATATTTGTAAATTCTAATTCTGTGAGTCAGGAAGAATTCTTTGATGAAAATGTGTTACAAAAGGATTTAGTTGGGTAAGGTACGAAAGATATACAACTAGAAGAGCAAGGCATGTAAATAGAGGAGCAACTTGTAACAAATTATGTACCTGAAGTGTCTCTTAGGAGGATAGGAAGACCAACTTGTCCTCCAATATGGATGAAAAATTCTGTTTCACCTAACAGCAGCAATGACATCAAGTTTCCTATGTCTAACTAAATCTCCTATTTTCATCTCTCAAAGCCTTATCAAGTATTCATTGTATCCGTCTCTGACCTTAATGTACCTTCCACCTATGCGGAGGCTACTAAAGATCCTAGAAGGGTTGAAAAAAATGCAACATGAGATGCAAGCACTTGAAAGAGTGTTGTAGGTTGCAGGTAGATATTCAAAATATAAACCCATAGGTGAGATTGAAAGGATATAAGGAATGATCCTCTCTACACTTTTGACTTCTGTTGGAATCAATCTTGGCCTTTGTTTTCTCTTCTTCACATTGTACTCTATACTGAGAAAGAAGCCTGGAAATGTAGAGGTTTATGCACCACGCTTGGTTACTGAAGGGAAATCTCAACAAAGCAATGATTTTAATTTGGAGAGACTTTTGTCGTCTGCTGGTTGGGTGACAAGAGCATGGCGACCCTCAAAAGTAGAGGTACTATCCTCCTCGGGCTTGGATGTTGTTGTTTTCATGTGTATTTTCATATTCAGTGCTAGAGTTTTTACCTTTGCTGTCATCATGGGGGTTTTCATTCTTCTGCCTATCAATGACATAGGGAAACAACTAAGTCTTTATTTTTCTGACTTGCCTAACCAGTCTCTGGAATCATTCACCATCTCAAATGTTAATGACGGATCAAACAGGTTATGGATCCATTTCTCAGCTGTTTATATCATTACAGCAGTTGTTTGCTATCTCTTTTACTTTGAGTATGACTATATTTCATCAAAGAGAGTTTCTTACTTTTATTCATCAAAACCTCACCTCCATCAGTTTACCATTTTAGTTTGAAGTATTCCAGCGTCATCAGGAAGAAGTTATAGTGAAACAGTTCATCTTGAGTAATTGGACATCTGGTTTTTTTAAAAGGTGTGCGTAGAATAGCAATTGTTAGCTAAGTGATTGTCGAATATCTTCCTAGTCTTGTACTTCAACTATTTCTCTATGTTGTGCCATCCATAATGATTGTGTTCTCATCCATATAAGGTTACATTGCTATGAGCAAGATAGAGAAAAGTGCATACATCAAAGTTCTTTGGTTTACTATATGGAACATTTTCTTTGCCAATATGCTCTCTGGGTCAGCTCTTTATCAAGTTAAAGTTTTTCTTGAGCCCAAATATATTCCTTCCCTACTGGCTGTAGCGGTTCCAGGACAGGCAATTTTTTTTATTGCCTATGTGGTTACATCAGGATGGACCAGTACTTCGTCAAAACTTTTTTGGATGTCGACCCTCATTTTCAATTTTATAAAGAGAAATATTTGTAGGAAATTTGATGATGAGTTTGAGATCCCTTCAGTTCCTTACCATAGTGAAATTCCTAGGATACTTTTGTTCGGTCTCCTTGGTATAACATATTTATTCCTTGCTCCCCTAATCCTGCCATTTCTCTTGGTTTACTACTGTCTGGGGTATCTCATCTACCGGAACCAGCTGCTGAATGTATATGCTCCCAAGTATGAGACTGGTGGAAAGTTATGGCCTATTGTACATGATTCCATGATCTTCTCCTTGATACTGATACATGTTATAGCCATTGGAATATTTAGGCTAAAGAAACTTCCTCTGGCTTCAAGCTTAATTGTTCCTCTTCCAATCCTTACTCTTGTGTTCAACAACTATTATAGGAGATGCTTCCTACCGATGTTCAAGTCTTATTCTATTAAGAGTTTGTTTAAAAGGAATAAAGAGGAGCAAAATGATCCTACAATAGCAAGGAGGAAATGACTTGGGAAGAAGAGGAGCAGATGAAAAGAAATATCCTCACTTATTTTCAGTGTTTACAGGTATTTCAATCTTTTGCTGAACTTTGTTACTTGATAAGTAAATTTTGGGCGTTGAATGTGTTGTTGTGGTAATTGGAAGGGAACTCCCCCCCTGAAACATAGGCTACCCTGAGAATTCAACTCGACCCAATTAATCAACAACAACCTAGCAATATCAATAATCAATTCGAAAGGTAATATAACAATAATAACTCCCTTTTATCATTTAACAATTTTCATAACTCCGGCTAGCACACCAACATACACATATGAATGGTTTCTATTATTCCTTCACTCTACAATGATCATCAATTCATAATTCCAACACAACATAACACAACACAACCCATACATACTCACACGCCCCAAATATTTTCACACACAACTCACTTCCAACATTCCATATTTCATGATTTTCCTTCATTTTAGCATACTACAACATGCTTACAACCTTTACAATACATAAAACAAGATCAAAGCTTACCTTTTCTTTTCAACTCAACAAATGGGTTAGGGTTTCCAAAAGTGAGAAAATAGAGGACTAATCGCTCCAACAATACTTCTACTCTACTTAGGGACCTCAATAAAGGGGGTTTGCATCAACAAATAATTTTTGAAAAGTCTAGAAATGATTTTCAAAATTCCCTTACCATGGCCGAACCCTTCTTGAAGTCTTGTTCCAACTTTTGCTTCTTTTTCTCTTATATTTTCAAAGTGTTGTAATGATAAGAGAACTAAAGAGATCATCCCATGTATATAGAGCAAGTCTTGGCCAAGTGTACATGGCCCACACCATACTTGTTCTAATTAAACTTTAACACAAATTTATGTCGGCACCACCTAATTAATGGATGATCTCCAACTTTTAAAAATTCCACTTTTGGTCCCAAACTTTTTCTGATTGATCCAATGAAGGACATATGGATTCTAACATTTTTCATTCATTAACATCCAAATTATTGTTCAGAAAATATAACTATCATGATTTTTTGATAAATATATTTCTTAGACTATCGCAATGATATTCGCCAAAAAGACAGACATATTTGTCTAGGAGAACATGAGGCTAGTTAATGAAAAAGGAAAAGCATAGGGAGTGAAAATAGAGCATGCAGGGTATGTTGTTCGCAAGGATGGGCTGAATTTCGGAGACTAAACAAGATAGATATTGGAGAGGGTTGTCGCTTCAAGTTGATTCAGGGCCATGCTGCGAATATTTTACAAGTTCATAAGATCCCAACACCTCGTTCCTTGAAACATTATTAGCTACAATTTTATCAGCTTGTATTTTGACTATTATAGTTTGTCTAAGGAAGACGCTAAGAAGATGTTATATTTGTTTGCTTTTAAAAATACAGAAAACATGGACTTATTTTTCTAAGATTCAGTTTATCTATAAAGTGTGTTCTTACAACTGCAAATATTCAACAAAGTACTTTACTAAGCATTTCATTGTGTAAATTGTTAGGACTTGTATGTCCTTAAATTGATTGATTAAGAAAACTTTGAGACCGAAAGTAGAATTTTGCAAAGATTGAGTTCTTGAAGATAAATTGATAGTGCTCTTAAATGGTGTTGGATTTCTATTGGTCCAAGTGGGTAGTGTGGACCATTCTTTTGACCAAGACTTTGTAGATATATCTGTAAGATGTCCCTTATCTTGTATTAACTTGTACACTTAGAACACTTAGCCAAAAACTCTCTCAAGTTGAAGAATACCAAGCAAGCTCTCAGCTTGCTCAAGGAAGAAGAGAAATTCTCTTTTCTTCATTTCCAAAATCAGTTTGATGGTATAAATCTTTTATTTTGGGTCTCCTTAGAAGCTTGAAGAAGTTATTTGAGCAAGAAAACCTTTTCTTTCTTCTTGATTGGAACCCTACTCAATTGAGAGGTTGAAGTAATAATGTAAGAAATTATGTTGCTTTATGTGTTATTAAGGTTTTATGTATGTTGTAGTAGGTTGAAATGAAAGAAAATCATAAAAACTTGAATGTTGGAATTGAGTTTTGGGTATGGGTGTTGTAGCCGTTGTTGAGGTATATGTTATATGATGTATTGTGTTGGAATTTATAAATTGAAGTTTAGTTGGAAAGGATTGAAATTTCTTAGCCATATTGGCAATACGACCAATTAATTCCGTATGATTCCTCATCTCTTGGGTTTTAACTGTTATAGCATATTCTCTCATATAAGAGTTAAATATACTTAAGATTCTTTATTGTGTCACTAAAAACTTTGATCCACGAAGTATGTTTTTACTGTGTAAACATGGAATATATCAACTGACCTAGCATCTGGGTAATTGTATTTTTGTCCAACTTAGATTATGAATGCCTAGGCAGAATGGTTTTGTATATTTGCAGTAAGATAGTTGCTCCTTTTGGGCATATTCATAGGTGGCGGTGGAAACTGGATGCTCTGTGAAGGAATTGCATGAGCATTGCCTAACCTTTTGCTCAAGCACCCTTCTCTTAATTTTTTTAATTGTATGAAGGGCAAGGGATTATAGGGTGGGGAGTCAACCCCCCACCAAAAAGGTGGAAGTTCAAGTATCCAACCGAGGGGGGCCATGATGGGCACGAGTACTTGGGTGTATAAAAATATCAATTTGAATATGTCCAACTTTCTTTTGTAAATCTGTTCACTCTTTGGCTGGTAACGTTATCATTTAAAAACAAAATTGATGCTTAGCTAGAATATTGTGATCATTATAGTATGACTGAATGAATAAAACCATCCAAAAGTCTATGGGAGGAAGCTGTCCAGTTTTGACTGCTTTGAAGCAGTCCAGTTTTGACAGCTTTGAAGCTGTCCAGTGTTTTTATATGTTGCCCGATTTAAATGCTACCCAAATCTTGAATGCTGCCTAGTTTTGTATGAGTTATTGATGATATTTAGTATTATTATTGTGGTTATGGCATTGGAAATGATTGCGGGTGTTGTTGGGTTGTTGTTGTTGTTGTTGTGTTGATTAATTGGAGCCAAGATGAATTATCGGGGTGGTCTATTTTAAGAGAAAGTGCTGGCGAGATTTTTATAAAATTAGGGGCAAAACTTGGGATTTAAGGCTCGTAAAGGATTATAACTAATTATGAACGCTATTGTGGTTTTTGTAGACGTTGGGTGTTCGGAAGAGTAAGTTGGATTGACTTGACGTTGGAGATAGTTTGATGAAGAAAGAAAGGTATGTAAAGCACTTTTGAATTAGCTTGCCAACACATCTAATTTTGCCTTAATCGGAGTTCAAAGAAAAATATTATCACCATTTTACTAAAGCCTATCGAAATTGCAAAATTCGACAACTCACCAAATAATTTGGAGATCCACTGATTTTGATCTCTAAATTTTCCCAAGAAAGCTTATAAAAATAGAAAATAGGGGACCTAAGGTTCCCATTCAGCGATATGGGACCCCTAGACCGCTGATTTGGCCGATGAAACTCACCAAAAAGTTAACGTTTTTCAATTTTGATGATTATTTGACTTTCAAACAAAGATATTTTCGACCTTTTGCCCTTAATTAACTTCCCTAAGCCTATCTTATAGTCTAATAACCTCCCATAAATGCATAAACCCTTGAAAACATTTAAATTTTATGTTCTAAGTTCTCCCGAAGAAGAAGCTATGCATAAACCCCTGAAACTATTAAAATTTATATTCCAAGTTCTCCCAAAGAAAAAGATAGAGTTCTTCATATTCAAGTGCAAACTAAAGGTTCCATCAAGGGATTTTTCTCTTTAGGTATGTAAGGTTATCTAAAATATGGAAAGAGTTCTTCTATGTGCCCTATAACCCAGGTTAATTGAATTGTAAAGATTTAGCCTCCATGAATGCTTTCTTGAGAGGTTTTTTTTTATAAAGTTCTAAAATATTCTCACATGCTATTATATAATTGATTGAATGGTTGATATGTTGAAAGACTTGAGTATAATGGATTGACAAAAGTCTTTATGAGACTCATTGATTGGATTAATTGTTTTATGAACATTAAGTCTTGGGAGGTGTATCAAGCATCAAATTGAGTGAGAGTTAGTCTAACATGAACTTATTAACTATGCCAACAACATACAATGCTCGATAGGGCCATATCTCTGAAGTCCTAAAAGAGGGTTTGATTGATTGTGGAGTGTACCTCACCCGAGAAAGGTATTGGATGGATAGGCAATGACATTGCTTCATTGTATTATCACCAGCTCGTAGGTGATGGTTGTGGGTTAGAGAAACTCCTAGATAGGTCTTGGTAGTATTCTGATTGGATGGAATTGAATTGTATATGATTGATCTCTATCTAAACCTTACTCTTGCTTAGGACTTATGGTACCTTGATAGAGTTCCTTATTTCCTTGATTTGAGTTGTCTGAGTTGATAGCATTCTACCTTGATACATGTTTCTTCCTGTTATTTTACATACTTATACATTCCACGTACTGACATTTATTTGGGCTTGCATATATCATAATGCAGAGACAGGTACTTGAGGTTATCGACAGTCACACCATCAAGGATCCATCTATGTTCAGCTAATTGGTGTGTCCTTCCCTGCTTTCGGAGGATACTATATTTCTTTCCTAGCTTTGAGTTTAACACTTTTATTTTTGATTTAAGGTAGCCATGAACATATTATTAGCACCACCTAGATAGATGGACAGAGGCTTCATAGACTAGATTGTTAAATTATTGATTTAATAGAGTTTTGGCTAGTTTGTTTTGTACTAGTCTTATTTAATTGATTGAAAGATTGGTTGTCCTTTAACCGTTGATTATTGATTTGGTTATTGATTTCTATTAAGTAATTCTTGATTATTGAAGTCTTCTACAATTAGGTTGTGGTTGAATGAATGTGATAAGGCCAAGTGGATCACTTGGGGACAAGAAATAGTTTTTGAGTGTGGCCATGCCAAGGGTACACTCTCGAGGCATGACAAACATAGTATCAGAGCACAATGTTCAGGAGTCCTAGGGAGTTTGTGAAGTTGTGTCTAGTAGAATCTTGTTTATAGGTATGTTGTGCATCACACTTATAAGCAGGAGGCTATGGGATTTAGGAATTGTTACACTTCTTTCTTATTCTTATTTGTGCTATAGAGTTAAACTCTAGGAAAGCTTTCTCCAAACTTATGCACTAAACATTTGCAGACCATGCCTTCCAAGCGCGTAATGAACTTTAGAAATGTCATTAACATGGAAATTTTCTCTCTAGGGAGGCCCTCATAGTTTGGTATAAGGACCAGGGTCTGGCCAGATAAGCCCGAGCATATTACTAAGCCTATTGTATATGCTTGATAGGTACAAAATAAAAAGGAGAATAATAGGGAAGAACCTTATAGCAAAAACGCTAAGTTAGTAGGACATAAGCATAGTCGACATAATCAAGAAAATGGAAATGGTTCCCCCTTTCTGATGAGGCCTTCGAGTTATGTGCTAGCACTAGTGAGTGCACCTACATCTAATAACAAACATAATTTGAGGCCCAAGAGAAATCAACCCTTCAAGGTCTGAAACCCTCTATCTCGAGGAACTGTGGCTCGAGGTCATAAAAGAATGACACCATGTGGAAACTATGGCAAAATTCATTTGGAAAATTGTTGAAAGGGTATCAAAGAATGCCATAAGTTGGGCCAAGTTGGTCACTTTCAGAGGGATTGTCCAAAGCGGGCCAACAAAGCGCAATATTCCAGTTAATGTTATAGTATCACACATGATATTCCTGTTTAGATATGAATTTTAACGTTAAAACTTGAAAATTTGATTTTATGAAGTGATGGTGTAATATATAACAATTTAATAAATTACAGTTAATAATAAAATGTCAAAACTGAATGAAAGTTCATTTAGGCTGAGGCGCAAATATCTCACTCTCTTTAAGGGGATTCAAGCCCACTGCGACATAATCTACACCGATTCAATAGTGCATCTATGACTTGTCCCCTCCCGAATACAATAGCCTAACAACGTTGTTTGACTCAACCAACTTCGGACTAGTTGAAGAGTCCAAAGCTCTATACAAAAACACTTTCCTTCAACATATAAATTATTCTCTTTTGTATAGTGAATATAGTTGAAAACTTAGAATATTTTTCATTAGTCTCAATTCTCTCTTTCACTAATGCTCACATCACCACACTACAATATTAATAACACTTCTCATTTTTCTTGTATACTTCCTCTTCACCAAAATAAAGTAAGACCACCACTATTTATAAATGAGCAATTCTTTCTTGTCTTGAATAAGAATTGTTAGACCCCGTATGTCCTTAATTGGTTTAATTAGGAAACGTTCGGGGACCAAAGTGGAATTATCAAAAGTGGGGTTCTTGAAGACATGCTCTTGGTAGTGCTTATTGCTTGGTGTTAATTTTCTATTGGTCCATGTGTGTGGGTGGACCAAAATTTATTCCCTATGTATATATATGTAATGTTCCACATCTTGAATTTATTTTTCCACTTAGAAAATATTTAGGAAAAAAAAATTTATTCCCTATGTATATATATGTAATGTTCCACATCTTGAATTTATTTTTCCACTTAGAAAATATTTAGAAAAAAATCACAACAAGAAATGTCTCCTAGTTTCTGGTATTTCAACCGGTGAATCAGTCATTTCCGACGGAAGCGAGATGGAGAAAGAGCCACTTTTCCCTTCTTATATCAGCCCCAGAGCATCATCACCCCATACATACCCATCTCGTATCTCCCTCTGCCCTTTACCTGAACACAATGAGATTTCTATCCCTCCTGTCCCTATCCCTCTTACCCCTTCTGAACTCAAAGAACAGATTATATTTGATCATCCTAAAGCTACTGCAACTGCTATTGATGCTTTGACCTTGAACTTAACCTCTCCGGACCTTCCTCCTTCTTCACCTTCAACCTATGTTGAAACAGCCGATAATCAGAATTCTTGGTTTCTTGACCCAAATTACCCTTCTTGGACGAAGAGTAATCTTCATAGGTCTAAAATAGCACCAGCAATGGCTGTTATTAATGATTTTGAACATCCAGCTGTTTCCAAGCCATCCCAATTTGGGAAAATTTCAATTGTTGGACACGGTACATTGGACACCTTGAAGTATAAGTTGGATTGGGTTTGCACTTGGATTAGATGAAGAAATGATTGAGGTATGTAAAGCATTCCGTTCTTTGGCATGACTTAGTTAAAAGTGGAAAATGTTATATGTCTCGAAAGACCCCATCTCTTTTGCAATTCAAGCCTAAATATGCTTTATGATCATTCTTAGCCATTCTTATGAATAATTAGCTATGTCCTTAGCTCTTGTGTCTTTGAAATCCATAAATGTTAAGAGTTTGAAAGGAAATTGACTAGTTTGAAAGACTTTATATTCTAATTGTTCTAAAAATGTAAACGCTTATAACTTTTGATAGAAAGTCCAAATTACCTTGGAAACCATTTTGAAACGTTTCATCACCATTTATATGATCTAAGTTAAGAATGTTCCTTCTAGTTCGGACTAATTTCGGTTGCTGTCGATCATGGGACCCGTGACATCCTTTTGTGCAAGTTTTGGTAACTTTGAAAGAATTTAGGAATAAATATTATTTTGATTCCAAATATAAATGTTTTACATATCTTTGATCTCATGATACTGATTTCTATGCATATGACTCTCACGACTCTATTCGTGCCTATTATAGTATTATTCACTGATTCCCGGGTCGGTTGTTGTCATGCGTATTATGCTATATATATATGTTCCGAAGTAGGCTAAATACGGCAGGGCGGTTTGCCCATGGGCGGGTCGGTTGTTGTCATGCGTATTATGCTATATATATATGTTCCGAAGTAGGCTAAATACGGCAGGTCGGTTTGCCCATGGGCCAGCTTGATTAGTTTGAAGATATAAGGAGCTGGGCTTTCAATATGTTGGCATTATGACTTATGGGTGCAGGCCACAGATTGCCCTGGCTCATGTGGGTGCAGGGCCACAGTTCGCCCTGGCTATGCTATGTTTGTATTATGTGACAGAGATGTTGGGGATTTGAAATTTTTGGCGATTGTGGTGGATTACATATGTTTCAGAGGTCACCACCGGTTCTAGTCTGTTAGGGATGATGTAGGTATTTTGAAAATAAACATTGTAATGTTTTTGGATATGCACTTGGCTTTCATACCCTTGACTACTACTTTGACTTATATTCTGTACATTCTGCGTTACATATTCGGTACATGTTCCGTACTGACCCCATTTCTTCGGGGGCTACGTTTCATACCCGCAGGTACCGACGTACAAGTTGTTGATCCCTCATCTTAGGATTCCCACCTACAGTCTGAAGTGCTCTCTTTGCTTCGTAGCGAACATTTGGTATATACACTGGTTTACTATTTTTGCATACGTTCATTCGAGGGTACGACGGGGCCCTGTCCTATCCTATAATTCTGTTTGTTTGGTTAGAGGTCTATGGACGCCTGTGTATGTGGGTTACACTAGTTGGTATGACTATGTATGTTGAGCGGCTTTTACCGCTGTGGAGGCCTTATCGGCCCGTATGTGTATATATATGCTGTTTGTTGGGATTTTCTGCATGCAGGGTATTTGGGTTAGTAAACAAAACAAAGAAAACTCTGCCAAAATTTTTGTAAAAAAAGAAAGATATCTATTATTATTTGGCTTTGCATTTGTGTTTAGGTGCCTCAATCGGCCACTAGTCACGGCCCTAGTCTGGGTCGTGACAGAAGTAGTATCAGAGCAGTTCATCCTCAGAGTGTCCACAGACTATGTCTAGTAGATTCTTGTATATCGGTGTGTCGTGCACCACATCTATAAACAGGAGGCTATAGGACATTTAGGATGTTACTTTTTTTTCTGATCTTAGATCATGCAGTAGAGTTGTGTTATTAGGGTGACCCCTTTTTCTGACCAAATGTGTTGAGTGGTTTTCAGTGAGCATTAGAGCGGTGTTGGTAGGATGATTCCTTTTCTAACAAGATTATTTTGATTTCAGAGATGTCTTCGAGAAAGACACCAGCTACCCGGAAGGGTAGGCCTACAGTGGTAGGTGAGACTGCTTTGAGTTCATTGGAATTATTGAGGCTTGTGGCCTCATTGACTTGGGTTACTCTGGACAACATTTCACCTGATGTAATAACAAGGGTATGCATTTCAGAATATGGAAGAGATTAGATAAAGGTATGGTTAATAATAGATGGATGGGAAATCATACCTCTTACTATTATTATTCATTTATCTTCAGCGGGATCAGATCATTATCCATTACTAATGGAGATGTCCTCTAGACCTGATCAGTACATGAGGTACTTCAAGTTCCTAAACTGTTGGTCTTAACATCCTTTTTTTTTGGATACTGTTAGAGAATGTTGGGAATAGAGATGTGAGTGGCAATCCTATGTGAGTATTTCATCAAAAGCTGAAAAGGCTCTCTTTCACTCTTAGTAGTTGGTACAAGGAGTAATTTGGGGATAGTTATGCTAAGGCCAAGGAGTTTGAGGAAAAGATCAAAATAGCTGAAGATGAGTTAATTAATTACCATTTAGATGATGAGAGAAGTTATCTTCATAAGCTGAATGCTGATTACATCAAGTATTTAAAGCTTGAAGAATCTNCAAAGGGGCTATTAGGAGGAATTATGTATGCCTCGAATGCATAAATAGTATAGGATGAGTTGTTTGAAAGGTTTAACGAGATTGATGGATCTAGAACATTCAAACTATACAAATAAATTGCAATGCTTACATCTACTGTTTCTACATATTTCTCGAAGCTAAAGAATCTGTGAGAAGAATTTGAGGATTTAGTACCAGTTCCCTGTTATAATTATGAGAAATCAAAGAGTTTGTGTTGTATTTGTAAATGGTAAAAATGAAACCCCTATTGAAATCAGCCCTCCTATTTTCATAACTAGGCAAGGGTCGGATTATATTTGGACGAATGCTTTTTCAACTCATATAACAGTAAGTGGAAGGACATTCATGAAGAAGTGTCTTTGAAAGATTATTTAAAGATGGCAGAAGAATTCAAGATGAAATATATCGTAGATGGAACACAACGAAGGGACAATGGTAACGTGTTAAAACTGCCAATTTCAATGCAAGACATATTTATATTGATTTGGATAATAAAGAGGATCATGTCACCATTTGGAATAAACAAAAGATGTTCAATGAAGGCTAACTCATGAAGTTACAGCTATGGACTCCTAATTTTACTCCTGAGCAAGAAACCCCTATTGCACATGTGTAGGTGACACTTCCTGAGTTTTCATGGCACTGTTATAACAAAGAGTTTATTTCAGCTCTGTTATTTCAGACTCCTAATTTTACACCTGAGCAAGAAACCTCTATTGCGCATGTGTAGGTGACACTTCCTGAGTTTTCTTGGCACTGTTTTAACAAAGAGTTTATTTCAGCTCTGTTATTTCCTAATGGAAAATTTCTATATTTGGATGTTGCTTTCACTCAGAAAACTTGGGGCAGTGTGGCTAAGGTGAGGATTCAGCTTGATATCACCAAGGAAAGGCCTTCTCATGTGTGGATGGGGACATATGAGAATGATTTTACTATTGGGTGGGGGCAAGCTATTCAATATGAAGGTATACCTGACTATTGCAGCTATTGTTACCATCAAGGCACTTAGTATTGGGTGGTGGCAAGCTATTCAATATGAGGGTATACCTGACTATTGTAGCTATTGTTACCATCAAGGCACTTAGAGCAAGTGTGTACTCTTAAACTATGGGATGAACAGGAGAAAAGAAGAACAAATGTTGAAAATGAGAAACAATGATGAACATTGCCGACTCTTCTCAAGAACAGGTAGTATCTCTACCTAATATTAATCAAGTTGTTAATATTAACATTTCTGCTAGTGGTATAGGCATGACAAATCAACAACAACCTATAAGTAAAGGGAAAGAAGTGTAAATTCAGGAGGAACGACAAACTCAAAAGGAAGAAATAGAATTAGAGCAACAAGCAAGCACTTGCCCATCAAAACAAGCAACCTGCTAAAAAAATAGTGGATAACTACTGGTAATTTAATCAAGGATGCCAGTGTCCAGACAAATAAGGGATTAGCAAAAGTTCAAAACTTGATCAGGTTGCTATGTCCAATAAAGTGAATAGAAGAAATGAAGGAGAAACTGATGATTTTAGAAGCTCAGGTATTGACTCTATACCTAAGGTGCATGTGGATCTGGTTATATAGGATGAACCCTCCCTTATTAATATTAATGTAACCCCAACCCCTAAAACCCTTCCCTTGTGCTGATTTTGTGGAAGTCCGTGGTGGTGAGGGTGGTTTGAAGGAGAACTCCACTAACTTCCAGGAAGGGGATCAAAGGGGTGGGAATCTGGCTCATATTCTGCATGAACACCCTTACACTAAACTTACTTTTTGACTCTAGAGCCTCTGTGACCCCTAACATGCAGACCCAAAGTTCCAATCCTCAATACAAGGAAGTACAACATGATCCAGAGACCACCCTTGTTCAAAGGTTTCCTAAGGGATCTATGGCCAAGGACATGTGAAATTTTGCAAGCACAAGTACTATAGGTTCCAAATCGAAGACGAATAAGTTGAGTAAGAAGAGACAAGATGCCCTCAAGAAAAGTATAGAAAGACTGACTGAGCAGATGCAGAATAAACAACAATAATTTAACAAATATGGGGTTCTCCACTTTGAGGATGAGATTAGCAAAGACAACTAGCCTATAGAAAATAAAGAAGAAGATGAGGATGAGGTGATGACTGAGTCGCTTATTAGAGCTTTTAGCCCAGGTAATGATGACCTTGCAGAGGAAGTGCAACAGGTTTCTAAGGAATATGGTCTATCCCCTAGAGGTTTTCAGCAGACCAGCTTCAAAGACAAGTCCAAATCCACAAAGGGTAGTCATATAAATTCTACTAAATGTAAGGGATTTTAATACCTAGGGTGCTATGGAAAGGATCAATCTTTCAAAGCTATTCATCAGATCTCTCTGATTTCTATTCTGGAGCCATTTTCAGATAACTCCAAACTGTACAATTTTAGAATTCAGCTTAATATGGATAATGTTATGCATAATCCTAATAGAAAGATTTGGTTGTTCTGGAACAAGGTGGTGGATTGCGCTATGTTACAGAATGATAAACAGTTAATTACTTGTGAAATTAGACACATGTTGTATTATGTCTTTCATTTATCCAAAATGCAAGGATACTCTCAGTAGATCTCTTTGGGATAATCTACTAGTGTATGATATTGGTTTGTCAATTGACCGCCATGTGAATCTCAGAATCTGGTACATTAGGGTTCTTAATTCAATGAATTTGGGGCTCAATCACTACCCATAAAATAAATCTTATTATAATATATTTTTGTGATTGGGGGCTGTACAACATATTTGAGGTAGGATCTGTATATCTTTTCTATTTCTCAACTTTAATATTGCAATGATAGAAATGTTTTGGTTAAATGTATTTTCTTCAGAAGTGAGAAACATGTAAACCACTCAGCATGTATGTTAACTAGCAACATATCACATCTCTAAGAATCTATGAATTGTCCCTATTAACAACTGCGTGAATTGAAATTAATCTTCTTTCTTTTGATGATAACGTCCCTATACGTTGATCTTCCCACCAACTTAAAAATCATAGCTTTTAATATTTATTGCTTGAATGTCTAAAATGTCTCCACCTTCACTAAAGAAGTTCCAATTTCTTTATGGTAATTAACCTCCAACTACTTGTTCTGTTCCAAGTGGATTTGAAGATTTTTCCCCAAAAGTGAATCTAGAATTGGGAGTTAATGGCCTGAAATAAGTACTGTTTTCATGCTTGTCCACCGCCAATAACATTGCTATTCCTTTATGTCCTTTTTCTGTTTGAAAAGTAATGGCTAGGTACGATGCATAGTAAAGTCATAGTCATATGGTTTTTTGTTATAAAATTTGTTGTCATGTATATGTTGATTAAAAAATCCTGAAATAAATACTATCGGCATTGGTGTTTCAGCATATCATTTTTGGGGTTCATTAACTGTTGCCTATATTCTAGGGGAAGTGCTGTCAAAATTTTTATAAATTAGGGGCAAATTTGGAATTTGAGGCCCAAAAAGGCTTTTAGCTAACTATTGACGTTAATGTGAATTGTTGTAGACATTGGACACCCAGGAGCATAAGTTGGATCGGGTTTATATTTGGATTAGTTTGGAGAAGTAATTAAGGTATGTAAAGAACCTTGGTTTATGGCATGACTTAGTAAACTTGGTTAATGTTAGAAGTTCCGAAAAATCCCTCTTACTTTGTAATTCGACTTAAATATGTCTTATGTTTGTTTCTTGGTATGCTTATAGAAATTAGCCATATTTGTGACTTTTGTGCATTTAAAGTCCGTAAGTTGTGAAAGTATGAAAAGTTTGCTACGTTTGGGAGAGTTTGTATTGAGGCATAGTTGATCATGGATTAATATAGTCGCCCCTGCTTATTTGATATGGATTTGAATTGAACTGTAGTCAGAATTTCATAAGATATGCTGACAACCTCCAAAAAGTTATAAGAGGAAACTAACCATAATTATAGAGAACCTAAGAAGTCTATGAATTATCTCCTTAAGAATATATAAGTGGACCTTTCATGTTCCTATATTTTCCTCGCTTTCTTCCTCTTGTTTTCATTTAATTCTCATTCAAGGTGAAGGGTGGTATCGGGAGTCTGAATGATTGTTTGTGAAACAAACAGAACTTCAAGTGGTGTATGATAATTAGCACGGGCATATTAATGAAGAAGGTCTTAGTGTAACGTTTCTTTGCTTGTTTATGACTGCCCCTTATATTTAGGAGTGAACTGATGGAAGATCATTTCTGTTTTGCCCATATATAGAGTTCATTTCAGATATCTCGGGTAGATAGCTCTTATATCTTATTTTTCTTGATGAGCGTTAGATAAGTTGGATGGATTGGTTCTTTAGAAAATGCTGATTGTGAATGACAGCGAACTGTTTCAGATAACATCTTTTCTATGGCCTGGAAGTCAGGTTCAGTTAGGCAAAATTAAATTGATTATGTTATCCAGTTAGTTTACCTACTTTACTTTCATAAGGAGTATACGAGTACTGTTCTTATCCTTTGTTGGATAATATTTCTCTTTGAATGGTGAGGTTCTTGGGACTATAACTCAAATACTAAACTGATCAGATATGTATTTTGTATGGATAACTATATCAGAAATTCATTGCTAGGTATGGTGTGACAGACCTCTTCCTATTTTGATGTACGAAACAAATATATCACTTGTTGATCTCAGCCTAAAGTTAGCATTGAATATGATTCTTTTATCATTAGTATAATTGCATTAGAAAAACTGTTTTGTGGTAATCCTTATATAAGTCTTAGAAGCCGTGGTTTGTTTGCCTTGTTGTCCATTGAATCTGTGTGAAAATGGAGAGTATGAAAGTGAATAGCAGTACTAAAGTTGTTGGTATTACGGGGTTTAAATGCCATGTCCAGATTCATGTGATATGTCTTCGAAGTTTGAAAATTGTAAAAACATATAATAATTATTGTTTTGATCTCAGGTATGACTTTGTTCTTGCATATGAATATTTTACTTATGTTTGGGACTTATGGTGATAATTTTGTGCATATGAACTACTCTGAAGTC